>JAUZNC010060517.1:6461-43738 GCA_034780395.1 Vannuccia rotundouncinata | reverse complement strand
TATTGAAAGAATTTTACTATAATTATAGGTACTCTGTTATTTTATGCGAATTTTATTGTACCCTAATATTATTAAACTTTTTGCTTTTAAGGTATTTTAAAAATTGGTTTTCTTTTTTTGTAATAATGTATAGTCGTTTTTTTATGTACTTGGGTGGTATTAGTATAAATGGAAAGATCTAAATAACTAATTAGAAAATAACAGAGCTTGAAGTTATCGGTTGATTTCATTATTACTATTTATGATTGTTATTATTCATTATGCTGTTTATATAACAAATAAAAATAAGGTTTTTTATCTCCTAAAAGTCTATTAATTTTGAAAATTGCGTCTAATGATAGTAGTTTCTCTAGCAATATATATTTTTTTCTATATTTTAAAAACTCTTGTATAAGTACGCATTCTAGGTAATTTATAACCTCTAATTTTCGCGCGGGTTGCGCGTCTGGGAAAACGTATCATTAGTTTCCGTTAATCGTTTTAAAATTAAATTCGAGACCTGGGGCGGTATTCATAGACCTGACTTAGTCCTGTCGATGACTAAGTCAGTTGACTATTCAACAAATCCGTATTCATATATAGACCTGACTTAGACTAAGTCAGGGAATGAAGACTAAGTCGCTGACTATAAGTTGTATTGTAATCGTTAGTCACCTCAAGAGGTGTCTTACAAAGTTAGTCAGCGTCACTAGCCAATAAAAATGAAATATATTTGTTTGATGTTGTTTTATATTGAAAGCTAATTTATGTATAAAGTATTATTGTGCTTATTTCTTTTACTGCAAAACATAAATTAAAATGGCCGGTAATATGAACTTTGTTGGTGATAACATTAGACGCAAAAGAAAATATTATCAGCAGAGAATATACAACACTCTTGATGAAAACCTATCGGACAATGATATTTATAAAAAATATCGATTTACAAAAGATGGAATACAGTATTTGTATGATATTTTGTCGCCTTATATACCAGTTGCGGATACTATGCGTGGTCATCCCATTCCATTGAGATTGCAGATCATGGTAACTCTAAGGTATTTAGACAACGGGGTCTCAATAACATTTTTAAATTCTACATATCCATTTCGGATACTCTCCTCCTCAATTTTATTAAAAGCAGGTTTACGCTTCTTTATCATGTCAGCCATCGTACTTTAAAATGAATAAAAAAGTAAATAACAATTCTCGCCAAGTGTACTTTTGTCTGATTGGCTGTTATTATTGGCACAAACGCAGATTACACTGCTCGCTGACTTATACAAGTCTGGCCTATGAATAACGATTTTCATTGCTGACTTTGCTAAGTCACCGACTTAGTTTTTGAGGTGACTAAGCCAAGTCAGGTCTATGAATACCCACCCTGCAAATTAAAGATTAGTCATGTGTAGTGATACCAAACATTTTAGTCGGTTCTCACCAGGAAACTCTGTATTCACTTTAGTCAAGAAGACAATAGCTCCCTAATTAAATCCCTGAAAATCACGTGAGATCTCATCAATTTTATTCTCATATCACGCGAGATCTCATATGATACAATTATAGCTCCTGCGTTTGTAAATAGTCAGATAGATATAATGCTTGAAGATTGATGCTTGAATATTACCTAGCTATTTTGAGAACACAGCATTTGAGACGCTATATGATAATCATGAATATTTCCAAAGATTTAAATCATATACGTGATAAATTGATAACACCAATTTTAAGTTGCAGTAACAGCGGTCGACCACAATTATAAAGTACTATAAAACAACACAATGTTATAAGCTATAGAGTCCTTTAAGAAAACTAAAGGTTAAGTAACGTCAAAAACTAACTTTTAAGCATATATATTGAGGGGCAATTAAATTTTTTTAAATGTTCAATTTGCGACTGGCTAACAGTAAGTAAAATAAATAAAACTGAAATATTTTTTGTATAATATTACATAACGTATGACCAATATATATAATGACGCAAATAAGCAGACTGAGGTATTCTATTTACTTTTAACTTTGAAATAAAAATGCAAATATATATCAAGTATCTTTACGACTGCGATATGACATAAAAAGGAAAGATAATTGTTATAATTCTATAAATTTTAGTCAATTATATTTGGCGCTATTTTAAACGCTGATTTTAAATTGTAATTTTAAATTGTATGGTAAGTCTGGAAAGAATGATAGAAATTATTAACTGACTTCCTATAATGTTTAAAGAAATTAAAATAACAATAAGCATTTAATATACAATATAGTTCTGGTAAGTGGTAACTGGGCACCAAGCAGTTTTTTAATGACATTTATTCCCAAGATACACTGGAAAAAATAGACCTAAGAGAATATGATTTTTTCATGTACTGGAAGCTAAATTGTATGTAAATAAAAAAATTACACTTGGAAAGGCATGTCGGTTACATTAGAAAATCCAAAGTTAATTTATCTCATGACATGATTAAAAAACATGACTTATAGTTTTTGAAGGTTGCAGCGCTATTACCATATAATCCAGCCTGCATTCCATGACAATTGTACTCTGTATATTTATCAATATTCCTCCAATTAACCTAGTGAAAGATAGGGTTGGGTATATAATATACACCAGATATATTCCTGATATATTCTTGTTAATTTACATAGGAAATTAATTTCCCATGTAAATTAATTTTTTTTACTTAGATATTTTCATCTAAAACTATTTATTTTATCTATTTTCAGTTATTCTTTATATGTAATATATGCCTTGATATTAGATGACAAATGCATGTTATACAATATTCAAAGTAATAGAGGTGACAATTATATATTATAATCAATTACTAAAGCATCCCATGACCAACAATCTGCTACATTATCCATGGAAGGAACCCAAAAAGGGTAAAGATTCTTCTATTAAATAATAAAATACAAAAACTGAAAAAGGGCACTATTTCTTATGCATGTATTGAGAGCCATATACAAAATGGGGGTGAAATCACATTAAAGTCCTGAGTTACAAGGTGCAAAAACACATGAGTACAAACACAAATAATTCTGCATGAAACTGATCTGAAAAGAATAAGACTTTTTATAGTTAATAGTGAAAACAGCAATACATAATAAAGATAAAAGGTAGTCATGCGCAACTATAATGTCCATGAGAAAGAAATCATCAATATGACTCCAAACACAAGTGTCCATAATAGGCTAAGTGAGTGTGCAAAAATACGTGCCAATACAGAGCATAAAATCTGAAATGCAGATGGGAATCCCATATGCAAATGTACAAAGTTATGCATTTTATACTTCAATAAAAATTAGACATCCAAAAATAATTGAAGCCATTTTTGCTCTATTTCTACTGAATTTTCAATAAAGTTATATCTCATTATGTGTGTGAAATAAGGGTCTGTGAGTGTTACACATTGAATTGACCATAAACATTACAAAAATCTGCCTATTTTTATAAATAATATATTTATAATTTTAAGAATAAATTTAACCAAATATTTACATTTTTTCAACTGTAAATGATTGCTTCAACACAGTTAAAAAATATTGTATGCATTCTGTCATTTCTGTTTATATAATATATGTATTTATTATTTTTAGGCAAAAATTTTAATAAATAAAATTCAAAACCAACAGAATAGCTTAAGTGTTAAATTATATATTAAATTTTTGTATATACTAAGGTGCTTTAAAAATCAATATATTCATTATAAACTTGTAATGTATGTATTCTAATAAGATTAAATGATACAATTTTAAATTATGGGATTATAAATGTTACAAATAATTAATGGGAAATTATTTGTTTCACAATATTATTGTCTTGTTTAACCTTTAGATTAATATTGATTGATTAAAATCCTGTTGAATACACATTGTACTATACCTTTTTTACTTAAAATTAGTCATAAGTAATTTCAAATTAGTCAGCATAACAAATAATTCATATATACAATTATTAAAAGTAATTTCAAATTAGTCAGCATAACAAATAATTCATATATACAATTATTAAAAGTTATTTCAAATTAGTCATTGACAAACTGATTTATAACTGACTGTTGTTGTGAAGTAAGTTCATATTAGTCAACCTTTCCATCTTATTGTATTATACCACTTGATTATGTAATTTCTATTTAGTCAAAGTAAATTCACTTGGTTTATTTAATTTAAAAAAAAATTAAATGAAGCATTTTACATCACTAAAGTTATTCATTTAGTTCCAATTCAATGAAATACAAAAGAGAAAGGTTGATAATATATGAATTAAATACACAGTGACTAATGTCTGATGGACTCAATCAACACAAGATAGTTTTTAAGGTTTTTTTGTCAACTTATGAGGATTGCATTTGAAGGATTAAGTTTTAACACCACAACTCGGATTTTTTTTACAATGTTGTTTTTAAAGATGGAATGATGGAAGAAATTTTATCTTAACTTCTTGTGGAAATGGGAGAACTATTAGTGGTTAATGATCAACTCACAGTGAGAAGTGTTATGTGTATCATGCTGATGCACTTAACAATCCTTCTCATTTCTGACACTACATTGTATTCACATTTTCTCAGTATATGAAATGACAGGATCTTGTCTCAATAGAGCTGTTAAAAGATGTCTAGGTGAATCTGAGATCCAAAAGCAATTTCGTGAACCACCACAAGAAACAATCATGTGACTCTCCATGAAAATTGGATTCATATTTTGAAGCATGAATTGAACAGTGTTTGCCAGAGATAACAAAAGTTGTCATTGACATATGTTCCAATGTGCCTCAGTAAAGAAGAACTCTTTGTTCAATGTATATTCTAAAGTATTCCCTGTTTACTTCCTTATGACTCCTAAAATGTTCATTGCATCTAGTTTATAATTAACTAAAATACACATTTGACTAATTTGAACTTACTTTCTTTCATTATTAATTCTTCTGACCAAATTGATGTTACATTTTAAATATAGTTACTAATTTGAACTTACGTATGACCAATTTGAAGTTGAAAAGGTATAGCAAAAGAGTTATTAAGATTTCTTTTGAGAAAAATATAATTATCTTTAAAATATTTAAAATTAGTTGGACAACAGTTCACATCTTTGTATAACTGCCGATTAGTTAAGACTTAAGTGATGATTCGATATAAGTTAAAATTCATTTACTTCGTCATTGTTGTAAATAACTCTGAGTGACTGATACAGCCACAAGTCTTTCTATAGAAGATAAATGGGATGATAGCCTCACTATTTTCTCTCTTAGAATAATAGCAAATAATAGTAGAAATTCCTATTTTTCAGAAATCGGATTGTTGATTAGAAAGTTGAGTCTCTACTTTTGATTTGATTTATTGTAAACTGAGGAGGATTTTGTTGACTGCACTTTTCAGTGTAATTCATTTCAGGAATTCTTCTGATTTGTGTATTTCTTCAAACTTTTGTTTTGTGCAGACGTCACGCATAATAATGTTCCTTGTTATGGTATCAGTTGCACACTGCTTTCATCCGCTACTTCTATGTCCTTCGCTTATTATCCATGACTTCATTTTCTCCTTCGTAACTGATGTATATAATCAGCTATAAGATTGAAATTAATTTAATTGTAAACTTTCTAAATCTAATAATCAATAAATTCTCATTATTCACGGAATCCAGGTACAGCACATCCGCAACAACTTGAGTATTCGTGTTTACGAAAGTCATGCTCTTGTTGCTATGGAAGCCGGAGACCACGAAGAGTTCAATCAGTGTCGCTCTCAACTTCAGAATCTTTACCGAGAAGGTTGTTCTGACTGTAACATCTCCAGATTTCCGGAGTTCATCGCCTACTCTATTCTTTATGCCATCTTTACTGAGGACTCACAAGGTGCGTTATTTCATTTGAAGAAGAATCATTTCATTATTAATTGTCTAGGGTTCACCTCTTGTTATCCCTTCTCAGAAGTTATGTCAATCTTGACCTCTCTTGACCCCGAACATCGTCATGATGACTACATAGAGTTCGCCCTCAGTGTCTACAAAGCCTGGTCACAGGGCAACTATCATCGATTATTCTCGCTGACAAAAGCGAACTCTGTGGGTTCGTGTGATCTCGTGATTGCCTTCTTTCTAGGCCGGGAAAGATCGGCTGCACTTCGTGTTATGCTCAAGGCGTAAGAAATTCATTTTATCACGAATGAAATATATTTTGCTGAATATAACCCTTAAACACAGAGCTACTAATATCAACATCACATTCTCTGAGTTCTGTTTCTAACGAAGTTTTCCAAAATTAGATAATGTTGTTGACAGGAAGCTTCTTTGGGCTCGTCCCTCTTTGTAGGTTCTTCATTTTGATACTTCTCCTTGGCATCACACCCGGGTTCTTCTTTCATAAAGGAATTGCACACCCCACAACGAGGCGCTTGAGCTTTTGAGGTGTTTTAGTTTTTACCTCCATGGCATGTCGGGGACATTGGTCGGGAACTTGTGTATACTATAGGGGTAATGCTGACAGTTTCCCTTTGGTCCTAGATGTCTGGTCCTTGTTCCTTTGTTGTTCTTCATCTTGAGCACATGATGTTTCCGTTCCTTCTGGCTAAATTCAGGGCAGTAGTCGTATGAGTGATCTTCTCTCGCCCAGCAGTTATTGCGGGGTATGGTTTTCGCGGTGTTCAGTTGCTTTCTTATCACCTTGTCTCTTTTCTTATTTTTTCAGGATGCTGACTTCTAGATCGTATACTTTATTGTATTCCTATGATCTCTCCTTCGGCTTGATAACGATTAAGGAGCTTCAGCGCTTGGTGGTTTTTTACACTTATCCTTTCCCTCCACTTTGCCTCAGACTTTAAAAACCGAAGTCTAAATAATTAACTCTGTCCCAAGTTAATTAAGATGTTAAAAACCACAAAATCGTATTCAAATTCTTGAGTCTATCCACTGTATACACTAACTGAAACTTTCACCGATATAAATATATATTAGTCTATACTATGTCCACTAGAATTCCAGAGGCGAATAATGTTTCCATCTGTTTCGTTTTGTTCATTTCGTTCGTTCATTTCGTTTCGTTCATTTCGTTCGGTTCTTTGGTATAAATTAAACTTTGTATTGCTCGTTAAATTTATGTTTATTAATAATATTTATAAATGTTTTTTTTAAGTTCTAAATTCTTTGATATTCTGAACAAATGAATAGTAACGTTGTTCTTTCATGGACAATATTTGTATCCTCTTTATTGACAATTAATCAGTGGAAGTTATTTTTTTATTTTTAGTTCACGTTGTCGTTAAGTGTCTGATTTTTTTTATTTGTTTAACTTTTTACCGACGGTATTATAAAATTCGGATCGGTATTATGCGTATTAAATTAATATTTTTGTTACGTAACATCTAGAATTTATGATTGAAATCATATTTTAAATTATTTTTCAAACAAAAAAATTATGAAATCATTGTAAATAGAATTAAGGTTTATGATATTTATAATACTGTTTATAGATTTTTCATCTTTCAGTTAACCATTGCTTACATTTTTTTGTATTACATTATTTAAAAATATTCTCAATTACAAATTCTATTTCACTTTTTGTTATAGATATCGACCGAAATTGCCTCTTGCTTTTATCGCTAAGGAACTGGGATTCACTGATTCCTTTGAATGTATTGATTTTATACGAAGCTTGTGTAGCGATGATTCTTTCACAAATTTAAATATTAACCAATCTGATGGACAAACAACAGATATAGATTGTAAAGATTTAATAAACTGTATTAACAGTAGCTCTAAAATAATTAATTTTAAACCCAAAATATCTATTTGAATAGTTTCTTTGGCTTCACGGGGTTTGATTTTCTCTTTATTGTATTTATAAAATGCGTTTGGGTAAGTATAGGTAGTTGACATTATAGTTATAAGGATTATTTATTTAAGTTACATTTACTAATAAACTATAAAATCTTTTTAATTGATTGAACAACCGAACTATTTTGTCTACTGATAATGTAATACAACTGTAAATAAACTCAGGGTTATAGATACTGCACATTTTTTGATAATTTATACTTAGGTGTACCCATTGTAAATATGTCCGTTTAAAATGGATTTTTTTAAATAAAAGAATGAACAGAAATAGGTATCAATTATTGTACACAATATATTTATATTTTTTATAATTTTTTATTTTAACAAAAATATGTTCAATATTATTATGTATTTGATTTGTATAGAATAAAGAGATTATTTTTTAACGTATCGGAGATTTTGTATTGACCTTTGTATTTTAAAATGCTTTTGTATTAAAAGTTTTTTTTCAATGATAACTTTACCTAGTATTTATCAAGACTGTATTTTTTAAAGTAAAAGCTTTTTTAAATTAATATTTTCTGAACTATGGCTAACATTGACCTATATGATTATATAGTGTTCTATATTGCAAACATTTGTGTATGTTTTTATAAATTATTTAAAGTTATAGTTTATTATTTAGCCATTCACATATTTACAACTGTTAATTAATTAAATTTAATAGTTAACGCCAAGTCTTGATGATTGTACGTATCGGTATATGATAGTTTAGTTGGGCATCGAAACAAGTAAGCGATCTATGTATAGCCTACCTAGAGGCAAATAGTTAAATTGACCGCATAGAAACTTTGTTACGATAAGGTAGTCATTATCCCTACATTTACTGTACAGCCGAATAAAAACAAGTACCCAAGCTACCTGTGACCAGAGGCGTGATTAATAATATTCGGTAATGAAAAAATTGATCAATAAATGGAATGTAGATACTCATTTCTTTAAAATTTTTTATATATTTCTGTTTGTAGATTTATATTAGTCAAAGAAAATTGTTTTTTTTCAATTATATTTTTTAATAATTTTAATCTGCGATTTTATATCATTAAATATTTTGTTGATCACCCTCTTGTACAATCAGTTCGAGCGTGTTTATCCGGGTGGGGGGCTTACTTGTAGTTAGTTATAAGGGCTCATTTACCTATAAGAGTTATTATTTTATTACAGTATTAATTATATTCTCGAGTATGACAATTATCATCCCATAAACACACACAATAAGATATATATACTTTATAAATTTATTTAGGAAGACAAACAAAATGTAACATATAGTAATGTTATAAAATTAATAAGTAATTGAAAAATTAATTTCCCTCAAACATTATAACAATAAGCCTTTTCTTGTTTCCAATTAATTGAAATTGTTTATATTAACACGGCTATATTAATATCCCGCAGTTTGTTGAAATCACCGAACACGGTTATGTTATTCGAAAACATGAAATCTAATTGGTTATGATATTCGTTTGTAATTTCTTTTGAATAACGTCTACCTACAATTAATAATCAACCGAAAACATGAAATTGATTATGATTTCTATATAATATATTTATAGATTTATTTAATTTAGAAAGGTGCTAAATATCGCAGGAATTCTAATTAACAGTTTTAGTGGTTTTATTTTGTTTTCGAATACTATATAATTATATATATATCAAAGTAGAAAATATTACCAAAACTCTGATAGCATGCATGTGTATAGTGTGAGGACAATAAATACAATATGGGCAATAAATAATTACAATAAGTTATAAAATATGATCTTATTAATGCCTTATATTATATGTTTATTTAAATAGTATATAAGTTGATATTTATTGATTAAACAACTTACGTAAACAACAACTTAAACAACCGAAATATTTGTATTTTGTGATTAACTAGGTATATAATACTATGTATATACAGATATAATTGTATAGCATTCAGGTTAAACCCTGCAGCGTCGACTCATTTCTACAAATGCACTAGATAAAATTTTTACATTTATATAAATTTATAATTTATAAATGTAAATATGAAGTCTAAATATGAAAACAAACAACTCCGATCAATAAATAATTTAATTTATTTAGTTCCGCATCTTTAAACTAAGATCCGAGCGTTTATGACAAACTCGGTCACATAATTATGGAAGAATTATAGAATGCTAAATCTTTGAATAGAATACTAAGATCATATTATATTAGAAAGCCTGATTTTATCTGATATAAACATTAATGGACTCACTAATATTACAAAAATCAAATCGATAATGTCGCTAGATTTAATTCAATTTTCATTCTACGTTAATGAAGTAAGATTAAATTTCAGTGAGTATTTATAAATAATGTAGGCAAGTAAAGTTATAAATAATTTTTGATAAAATAAATAAATTTCTAATGTTCCTCTTAATCCTACTTATAGATCTTTTAGACTATAATATTATAATAAGTTTTCTTTTGTTTTCCAGCGAATTATTGATCGTATAACTATTTTTAATGGAATTTTCTATGAAAAAGCATTCGGTTTCAGTATTTGGAAAATGCTCTTTTTTCCATTTTATCTAATTTAATTTTAGAACTAATTTCTGACTTATTAACATGTTCTAAACAAGCTGCATTGGACTATGTATGGAAAAATACACGGTATTTTATACATATACACAGATGGTCTCGATGGTCCGCCATATAATAACACGTTCGCCCATTTTAAGCGAAGTAATTAAAACTACCATATTCTCCAAAAATGTATCTACAATACCGTTAGACCTAGGAGGTCGCCAGACTACTCTAGATTCTAGATGAGCGCAATGGCCACAGAATGAGTGATCACTAGAATTCAATTCATTTACAATTCATTTTCATATCCGATATCAGCTTGTTACACACTAAAATTATTATTCGTAATTGTTCTTGTTTTCTATTGTTCAATTACTTGTAGCAATAATCTGCATAAAACAATATTACACCTTTTATTTTTTATTTACGAAGACTCTATCAAGTATAACATTTTATCTGTGCTAAATAATATGTCAATAATTGCTAAAAATGATATTGCGCAATTACATTAAAAAAGCGCTAATAATAACTAATAATAACTAATTAAGCATTCAAATCTGCAATGTAATAGGTACTATTACATAAAGCCATAAATACTATAGCCATAGATAGAACAGTGCATAAATTGAATATATATATATATTGTCGTATATAAATATGAAATAATTTATTTATATATTTGTTTATATATACAAGTCGTTACGATTTAAATTTCTTGTTCAGTTTGTTGTCCGATTCTTCTTTTTACTAATAAAATGGCTGAAGATAAAGTTAATATGTCATTAGGTGAGTCTATTCTTCATAAATTTGTATGAAAAATTTGTTCAATATTTTTATTTATAAAAATATTGTTGGGTGCCTGAAGTATAATATATGCAGGTCCATGGAGCCTAAAAAACAATTTATTACATTTATTGATTTATAAAGAAAAACCTAAAAAAGCTATTTTCCCTTATTTTAATAATAATCTTTTTATATAATTTTTTTTTATTATATATTTTTGTATGGCAAGTTATCTGTAATATATGCTAGATTCATCCGTCTGGTAGGAATTCAGAACTTTGGAGGTACTGTGAAGAATGTTTATGCTGAGGGAGGGGTCTGAATTGTAATTAGGTGACCCATATTTCATTTTTGTTATTTTTATACAATATTAATTATTTTCTCATGAATGATGGATAACATAAACTATACTTTATAAATATAGGTAGAAAAATACCCTTATATTATACAATTAATAAGCTAAAGTTAAATAACATCTCATCATAATTTTAAATATTAATACTTGGTTTTAAAACTAGATATTAACCCTGGATTTAGCTAAACATATGTATAATAATATTCTATGCTTTGTATTTAAGGACATTTTATTCTCAATACAACTAATTTTTACATAAAACTACCAAAGTTTTTGTACAAAATATCATTAAAGGCTGATCCAAAATCTAATGGATATGTTCAAAGTTCCTTTTATATGCCAGTCAAATAGAGATGTTGGGCACATGTTACCTATTTGCGCTTATTACTAATATGTGGTGTAAATTACCAATTGATTAAAAAAAATGTATATACATCCATGCTAAATACATTTTTTATTTATTATTTTTAATTCAATATAAAGCAGTTGAATTCATAACAGTGGTATATGTAAATTATATAATAAAAGGTCATTGATATGTGCCACAAATTTTGGCATATTAAAACAAATTTTATTTGCTGAAAATGATTTTGGTCTATTTGGAGGTGCAATTAATTTTACCTAAACACAAACACTGTGTTCAAGGTGTAGTAGGCCCAGCTCCGTCAGGTCTTGGGTCTAGAAATAAGTTAGTTTAAAGTTTAATATCAATTTTATTATCCAATATTTCCATATTTTTATAAATTTTACAACTTTAAACACATTAAAATTTCAAAAATAGATAAAATCACAAAAATCATTAATATATACTAACTCTGTAGACAGATGAATGTCCTTTATGAAGATAATTTACAGCTTTCTATACACTTTCTATTCATTTTATATGTGGAAATTTTCGGCACATACAATTAATGTTAATAAAATGAATTCAATAAAAGCAAGCAAAACAATTATATATAATAGTGGCTATAGGTAATAAGCATCACATCCTGTCCTATAAAAATCCATGGGACAGGATGGAGTGGTAAGTATTAAATATTTCAAAAATAGGTCCATTATAAATAAATGGTAAATATCCACTGGATATGAGTAATAAATGTCCCTTAAAAATAAAGGTACTTTTTCATTATTTACCCAGAAATATTTTTTTAATAATTTTAATTAGATTTGTTTTAATAAAGGAAACCAGTTTTAATCTTATTTCTAAGCTCGAGACCAGGCACACCTTCTTTCAGAAACATGGAGTAAAACATTACAAATTTATAATCAATAAATCAATCAGTGTTGAATCAAAAAAAATTGTTAATTAAATAACAAAAAATAACCAAAATAAAAAATTAATGAAACTAATTTTAAATATCAAGGTAAAAATAATTTAAAACAATTAACCATTGCAGCAGGACTTACTAACCAGTTTGCAGGGGAAACAAATCAGACATGGGATTGTTCAGGCTTAAAGGTAATTTTACTAATTCATGTAAAAATTATATAAAAATTCGAGGTAGGGGGTTAGTGCATGTGATGATGATGTATTATATGTAATGATGCTTCAAATTTTTTCATGCTTTGCGCAGCTCTATAGGCTACGCTGACCATGTAGTCATGACACCTCTACTGACTTTTTGTTGCAAAATATATTTCAGGCTTTTTTTGGAAGCCCAATCCCATGCCTGACAAATGCAGCTCCACAACTGTGTATACATTATGATTTTCGTATTGAGTTCTTAATAGAGTTCTTCAATGAAATTATTCTTTGGAATTTTGGAATGTAGCCATGTTCACAATATTAATCATTGATTTTTTTGCAACTGGTGATTGTTTCACCATTTCCTGGATATTGTTTAGTCAGATGATTTAATTAAAAAATATATAAAATTTATATAAATATAAAATATATAAAAAATAAAATATAAAACTGCTGTTGTCAAAATTTAAGACATGGTTCTTTTACAGATTTATGGAATATGATTTCATGAATGATTATAATACTTTAATACAAAAAAAAATAATTTCCAAGTTGATTGTTTGGTATTAAGGGATATTTTACAAATTCTGTTATAAAGCCAACCTTATTTCCACAGGTTCTGACTAGTGTTGTCAAAAATATTCCAATATCTATAAGATTGTCTTATTTTGTTTATTGCTGACATATATCCTATCCAGTTGATTCTTTTGTCTGGTTGTAGAATGGACTATTTGCATTTATCACTGTTTCATCAGATGATTTGTTGAAGACTCCTGCTATAATGATGATGTGGTTTGGATATGGATTTTTAGTGATAAATTACTTGATCTTTGAGATTTTCAATAATTTTATTTTTTTGAAGCAGGTGATAGATGACTCTGATGATGTTGCCTCAGTCTTCTATGTTTACTTTTATCCATAAGGCTTCATAATCTATTGTGCTTTCTAGTTTGTCATAGTTGATTTTTGCTTTGATGAGTATTGTGACTCCTCCTCCTTTCTATTCTGATGGTCAGTCTTTTTGAATGATTTGGTACCCTTTTAGACTGATGGTATTAGTTTTTTTGGGTTCTTTTAGATTAGTTTCTGTTATATGGCTATCTGTGGAGCTGGTTGAGAGGTCAGTATGGAGGTGCTCTAGGGCATATAACTTCACAACAGATGCTGCATTGAAGATGTTTAGGTTTGGTATTCCTTTTAAATTTTATTTGTTAGTGTGCCTGGCAGGTATTTTTAGTTGTGACATTTGTATCTGAACCCTTTGGTCCACCCTTTGCTCTTCTTGTGTAGTCATTTTTGTTGTAATAAATTATGGTGTGGTGCACAATAGCATTATAATGTTCATTATGATGGAGCAAGAAATACAATTTTAAAAAGTGTGTATTGCTCTGAAAGTATAGTTAGTAAATCCACTGAATCTGCTATTTTGTTTATGATAATGATTTTTGCATTGAGAGCAGTTGCATTTATGAGTGGTAGCAAGTCAACAAAGTCAGAGTTGTATTCCTTTTTAATGAATTAATTAGTCATCTGTGAAAGCAAATTATCAGTATAGCCTGCATAGTTATATAGGTTATAATCATATTTTGTACCTCTCTTTCCAGTTTGGCAGAGATAGATGTGCATGTAGGGTCACAATTAGGGATACTGTGCATGAAGAAATGACCATCTCCTGGCGATTTCAAAAAAATGTTGGTTTATAATATTAATTAGACTAGTAAATTCTTTAACACTAATTCTGAAGATATTCAGAATTGATTATATGTTGAATTGAGATAGGTGGTAATTCTACATTAAAGTAGTTTTTACTGTAGGTTTAAGGTATCATAAGCAGTGTTCATAATTTTCAAAAATTTTACACAATTTTATTGGGTCTCAAGATTCATACAAAAATGTCATAATATTAATTTTTTGAAAGTTTTGTGCTATGTGCAAACATGTTTATTTTAATGCTATTACTTCATATTATAGTCTTTGTATTGCATAGTAGGCATGTTAATTCATGTATAATATAGTAATATTCCGTTTCTTCAAATGAGAAAATTACGAGTCCTGCTTAAGTGCTTTTCACGTTTTAACCTTGTGTTAATTCTCATTTCCTCCCATATTGCTTTTCAGTGGTACAGCTTGTACCCATGACGTCATTCTATGGATCATTGTTAAAATGAATTGTTTTTTTTGTACTGTTGGGAGAGGGCCAACAATATAGATATGGACAGTTGCAAATTGTGGTGTATCTTGAAAATTGGATATAAGTGCCTTAGTGTGTTGGCCAATTTTACAATTTTTGGTACTGAAGACATGTTTTGCACCATTTCTTGATGCAAATTCATACTAGGACAGACAAATCGAGTATTCTTCAATTTATGTGTGCATTTATTGCCTAGATGTACTAAATTATGCAGTTGCTCAATTGTTTATATGTGTAGGATTTTTGCAAAATAATTTGAGTGGCACCAGGACATTAGAAGGAAATTTTTCTAATTGTAAGGATGTTGTTTTGATATCTTGTTATGTTTTGTTGTTCTGTTGATCTGTTGATCCAGTGCTAGTTTTCTTTCATCCCATAATAAAAACGCAATTATATTATATTCATTTGGTCTTAGAGCAGATCAGCAATTATATTTTCTTTGCCTTTGATATGGTGAATTGTATGTATGTGAATTGACTCAGAAAGTCAATTATTTTCCATTGTTGTAATGAAGGGTCTTTCATTTTCATCATGTGAATGAGTGGTTTATGGTCAGTATAAATGGTGAAATTGTTGCTTTCCAAGTAGTGTTTGAAGTGTTTGATTGTTTAGTTTCTTAATAAAAAAGCAATTGTGTGTATTTTACCACTAAAGTATTTTTGTTGCAGAATCTCTATGAACCAGGAATTCTCTTTTAAAATTGGGGTAGCTCATGTATGTAATATCTTTCAAGCGTTTTTTAGCAGTTTTGAATGCTTTTTGGTGTGTTTCATTCCATAGGGGTTTTCTTTCATCTTCTAGTGAATAATGTTACAAGAGTATGCAATCATCCAATGGTAGAAACCAATAGCATCAATGAATTTTCAAAGTTCTTTACAGTTATCAATTGCTTCAACTTTATCATCTGTTGGTTTCATCTCTTGATATGAGAGTTTATGTCCCAAAAGTTAATTGTCCAAAGACACAATTTTCCAGGTTAATTTTCATCTTTGCTTTTGCCGAGTTCATAAAGTTCATGTTCACTTGCGTTTTTCAAAAAAATATTATGTTATCAATGTAAGCCAATGCAAAATCGTGATGATTTTGTAAGATAGAGTCAATATGCTACTAAAATGTTTGTGCAGCATTCTTGAGTCCAAATGGCATTTTCCAATATTCAAATAATCCAAATGGTGTAATTACTGCTGTTTTTGGTATGTCTGATGTTGATACAGGAATGTGATGAAACGCTTTATCTAAATCGAGTTTAGAAAATATTGTGCAGCCAGTTGTATGTCTCAAAATGTCATTTATTCTAGGTAGTGGATACTAGTCAGCTTTTGACTGTAGGTTAAGTAACCTATATTCTCCACATGCACACCAAGTATTATTGTGTTTCTGTACAGCAATGATTGGGGCAGCATATGGACTGTTGCTAGGTTTAACATTTCTCTGTTTTATCAAATTGTCAAATTTGGCACATATTTCTGTGAGTTTCAATCCAAACAAGCTTCTAGCTCTTTGTGCCAGTGGAGGACCTATATCAATAACAGGTTCAACATCAGAGGGTAGTTTCTCGAATCTCACATAGGCATAAGTCATAAACTTACTTAACTTATCGAAACTTTCATAACTTGTGTGGACTAAAATAGCAACATTGCTAGTAAATCACTACTTTTCAGGAAAAATAGTGTTTCTTGAAGCTATTGCAGGCTAAATATAGTACAAAGCTGGTAGCTACTTATGAGTGGGTCGAAGCAGTTGTAAGTTATTTTTATATTTTAATTTAATGTATTTCACAAAAAGTGAAACACTTAATGGGTTTATAATGTTTTATTTTATTTTGAAATATAACAATACATAATAAATATAGTTTTAAAAAGCTGTTAAATTTAATTATAAAAAAGCCTAATTTATAAAATAGCTCGAGATAACTTATTTTTTTATAATATTTGTTTGTTAGATAGATTCATTTGTTAGATTTGTTCAGTTGTTTTGTGATTATATTTATTAATGTTTTTATTCTTCTTAAGGTTTAATCCTTCTCATTAATATATATAAATATATTATAATATATTTCATATTAATATATATACATCAATAAACTTTTAATAAGTTGGTTAAATCTATTTTAAAATAGCATAATACTCTAAGATCAACTTAAAAATCAAGGCTATCTATCTATACAGACATGCTACAAAAATCTTATTAATTAAAAATAATCAAAGCATATACTATATAGGTATAATATGTTCTATTTTAATAATTTTAAAGCACGTTTATACAAGCAGAAATATAAACAATCCAAGTAATAAAAGATCCAGTTGCTCATTATATATGTATATTTGTGTATGTTCACAAGGGTGTGAAAGCTTCCTTAATTTAGACTATAGTCCTATGTAAATAGACAAGGTAAATATTTTGGAGTAAATCAATGAGTTATTTGTCAACCAATAGGAAAACCTACATTGTACAAGTGCTCTACCAGCATTTTGAGAAACACTCTTTCATCATGATGGTACAATAGGGGTAAGTTGGCAACTTGCAAGCTGCGATTTTATGATTAAGATGACATGTAATTAAAGTGTTCAAGTAAATGACATATTCGCTTTTTCCACAAAAAGTTTAAAAGATGAATGATGTAACAGGAGGAGAGAGTGGTCCAGCAACATCATCCCCCTGGGCTCCCAAGGGCTTTACCCAGGTAGTGTCATAAGCAGGACACCATCATTCCAGAGTGCAAGAGAAACCAAGGGATAAGTATTTACAGGCCACGAGAAGTAGGTGTAGGAGCCAACATAGGTATTGGGAAACTTGTTCCATGACACAATTCATTGATCATCGAATTGGTTGAACTGCTGAGCCTTGAGGACTTCTCTGGGCCTTTGGGGAGGCCTATAACTCGTCCGGACAGGGGTGCTGGTGGAGAGAAGAGATCGGAATAAACTATCACAGTTTATGTACAAAACAGTTAGTCACTAGAGGTGTTCAACCCAATTTCGACCAAAACGGTCTATCACATTATTCTCAGACTAATTTCGACCCTAGGGTCTATCTCATTAAAGACAGGAACCATCACAGTTCACTATCTCATTACAGAAAGAAGAACCATCACGGTTCACTAGAATTTAACTGTAAGGGTTTATCACTGCAAGTTTTTGATGTTGCCATCCTTCAACCATCACAGTCTGTCTCTTTAGGTCGAGTTGAAGAACATCCTAGTCATCCAAAGGGTGTTGCAGAGGATCCTCATCATGCAGGTATTGATCTTCTTGGCCGGGATATTCAGTTTGCTGAAGGTGGTTGTGGTTTGTGGTGCCGGTACTCCCCTAAAGTTCAATGTCGCTGGTAGGATTTCTGGTTCTCTGCCATATCTATTCCTGAGTGCATCCAACATAGCTGGTGTAGAGTACTTTGATACTTTACCTGGTCACTGAGAATTTGGGCATCTACAATGTAGAGTTTATCTGGGCTATGGAAAATTATGTCTGGTTTCATCATGCCTTCAGTCATAATAACATGGAGTTCCTTCTCTGCTATGAAGCCAGCATTGTAGTTGGAGAACCATTTCATGATCGCATCTGCGATGTTATCATGTCTTCTAACATGTGCATGGTGTAACAATTTTGGACAATATGCTGTGGAGACTTCATCAACTGGCAGCCCTTTCTTCACAGAATCTGGTTATTTGCCAGGCATTGGCCTCTTGGTTTCTCGTTTGCAGCACAAGATTCGATGAGGAAATTTAAGGTAGTTTGATTAGACATACAAACAGTGATTTTGAATATCAATGATACTGTTGCATTTAAGTTAATCTTCTTTACCAGCAATGTAGATATTTTGGCTTCATATGCCAGTCTTGCTGTTGCCCATGACCGTTTCCAGAATTATTTTGTTTGTATGGCTTCCAAGTACATGGATGTACACATTTCAATGCTTTTTTTCCTAACTTTTGTTGTAGTAGCAGATCACTCGATTTTCAATTTGCAAATCTGGTCTTGGTATATCCTGCCATTTTTTTGTTTACAACAAAGGGCATTTATTACCATATTAGGGTTTTCAATGGCGCTAGTCATACATACCATTATCGTCTTTTGTAACTGTGTTAATTCTGATGGGTGTTTGTCTATAAATTTCTATAAGTTTGTCAGCCAGTTTGTCTTGTTCAGTCAGCAACTTTATAATTATTATTTGTTGTATACTAAATGGTAGGAGTTAAATGAAAAAATGTTGTAATAGTGTGTTCTTTTCTGGGCCCATATTCACATCAATTTGTTTCATGTTGTTATGTAAATCATGTAGTGCTTCAGATGGCTTTCTGTCACCTAAATGTTTATCATTCATTAGCTTGTTGTAATAACTGACGTCTGTCTGCTTATAAGGTGTGTTGCTATCTGGGTTTAATACATCCAAAAAATTCAAATAACTGCACTTGGTAGCAATGAAATTAAATGAAAATATTTAGATTTTTCATTTTTATTTGATAAATTTGCAAAGAAGCTTTAACTTGGATAATCCATAATTTTGAGTCCTCGAAATAAGATGGAATTTTACAGAAATTCTGTTAATTATTTGTGGGTCTTTCATTATCACATGAGATTCCAGATTATCCCACTTCTGAAACCAATGTAAGAAGTCAGTTGGCAATCAGTTATTGTATTTTTATGACAACATATATTATTTAATTATTTAAATATTTATTATTTTAAATTTTAAAATGTATAAACAGTTATAACTATTTAATTAACTATTGATTATAATCATAATAATAATATAGATGTAGAATGATTCCTACATTGTAGATCATATAGACTATAGAAAAAAAACATTGTCAGTTGTACTCCACCCAAGCATTGATTTGGACCCCAGAGCAATTTTGTTTCCCCATATTAAAGAATATCAATATAATTATTTATACAACATTACTTTATAAAAAAATGTATTTCGCATATGGAGTTTGTTACTTTGAACATTCATAGGATAAGAGGGACTTTTTTTTCTAAACGACCATAGCATAAAAAGTGATTTTATTATTATTTGTCAATTATTTCACTGACATCAGGTTTATTTGTATTACACAGACAACCTTATTGGTTCACATTTACCCATAAGACAAGGGATTTTCTATTTATATTGATTTGTAAAATATAATAAAAGGTCATTGTTGTGTTTACTTATCTAATCATGTCTTCGTCATCTACTGTATCGGGTGATCATGGCTTGGAAGAGGTTTTTCCAGGCTAGAATATTCGAAATTCGATATAGCTTTTTTCTAAGAAAAGAAAACTTTATACACTTGATTTTTCCAAATGATATAGGATAATTTTTAGATGATTGCAAAAATGAGTGCAGGACAGCAGCCACCATCTCCATGGAACATGATTTAGTGGAGAAATATGGATGTAGGTGAACTAACAGCACTGGTTTGGCATAATAGTTTTATATATGAAATTTCATATAAGTTCTATATGAACCAGTATTGGTCACAGTCAATCCTACATGCATTTAAATTATTCCATCATCCAGGATCAATGTCCAGAGTCAGACTTCTCATTATTCTAAAGAATACACAGTTCTGCAACAGAGATGACATCCCAACTATAAAAAGTCCTATCTACACTTCTTTTTTCTCCATTTGAGCTGAGCTATATTGTGTCAGCCCCTTCTTTTTAAGGTTCTGCTACAATACCACCTGTAATTATACCACAAAATACCTTCCCTCCACTATCACAAATCTATGCCCAAGAAATAACAAGCAGAGATAACAAGTGTTATACAGTAAAGCAGAAACAATACACCAAGCATAATAATGCTGAAGCAAAAAGTACATGTACAAATAGAATGTGAAAATATAAAATATTGAATATTATTTGGAAAATAGATGCTCAATAGCATTTTGTGCTGCTTTTAATTTCCCTCTGAAATTAGAAAATAGGATAAAAAACATTAATATAAAAATTACCACTAAAATTATAATGTTTATTTGTTATATGAAACACAGTTAATATAGTTAATAATATGTAAAAGTGTTTAAAGGGAATGGAAAAGTTAAGGAATTAGATATAGAGAAAAATAAAATTTAAGTAGAAGCATAGAAGTAATATGTATCTATAATATGGTTGACAATTTTGTGTGATCATATTGTAAAATGGAGTCAATAATATGGAATAATACATAAGGTCAGGTTCTTTGAAAACTTATAACAACATATAATAAACTTAAATTATTACCAGTTTTCAAATCTTAATTTTGTAATACTAGTTCTTCAAAACAATAAGTTACATAGATAGGCTATATTAATTATTCTTTAATAAAACTTATATTTTGTTAAATAACTCTAAAAAATCATACCTGTGGATGGGACTCTGTTAACATTAATGTATTAAAAATAAAATTTATTTATCTATTATTAAAAAAAGTATATAACTTATGCTCTGATGTTTCCAATTTTATATAATTCTGCATGTCTGGACCATCGACCACCATATACATCTTTTTCAAATAGAACCATGCCATCCTTGTCAGTGATGCTAGCAAGAATACCTCCACTGTTTTATTAGACTGGAGACAGAGCTAAGCTTTATATGTGGAATTGTTTCTCATAGTGTACATAGATATCTTATGATCTTATTAAGACAATCGACCCAAGCTTAGGTAGTAAGGTTTCACTTATTAGCCAATGAGATTGAAGTATTTATGTCATATAAGAAAATAACTGTTTTATTTTTTTCCTGAAAATGTCATATCATCATACAACATTTTGTCATAAAAGAGTATTGTCATATAAAGGATATGACAGTTCAGTTAGATAATATATCACGTTGACCATTATCAATAGAGATGCAATACTTTGTCAAAATTATGGTAAATTTCTCTGCAATTTCACATACATTGGTTTGTCATAAACTTGACTTAGAGTGGAGTGTCTTGGTCAGCCTGGCCATTAAGGTTTTTAAGTTTTGTTCTATATATATGATTAATTGAACATATATCTGATTTCTGCTTATTAAAATAAAAATTGAACACACATGTCATATAATTATATTTTAAATAGTTTTTAAATATTGATATTAGACTTAATTTTGAGTAAATTTTTTGAGAGAGAAAAAAATAGTTGAGGTCCAAACCCTGGGTGAAGTACAGCTGACAATGTTTTTTCAACGGTATTGCCTGATCTACAACATTAAATGGGGGAAAACTTTCTGGGTGTGATGGAGTGAAATCATCTGTCATGAGCTCTCAGACAAACTGAAATTTTGTTTTCTGACGATTATATAAAAACTACTGAAATTAGCTGTTTTGTCGATTTTGAATTAATATAAACAACTCAATTTATATTTTCTGCTGATTCATAATGAACTATAACTACTAATATATATATATTATTTCCGAATTTGTAGATAAAGCTAAATTCAGTATGTTATAATATTTTAATTAAAATTTCAATTATTCTGAAACTTTATTTTTTTATAGTTAAATTAGGTAGAAATTTTTTAAAGAGCTGTATATTTATTTGTTTTTTACTTTTATAATGTCACATTTACATTGGGGGGGGGGAGAGAGTAAACCCTATCCATACCATGATTTTTTACATTTTCACATACTACTGGTAGAGCTGAGCACTAAAATACTATAACTTCAATTTTTAACAAAAGTCACAGGAGCGTACTATTTTTAAATTGTTCCATAAAAATTGCAGAAAATAGCATATAGGAGAATTGACTCCACTGCCACCATTATGAATAGGTTTAACAATACAATTTGGTGCAAAACGTCAGAATTGATATACTGATTGATAATAAGGTAATACTATTAAATACTTTTAATTGGTCAGTAATTTTTTTTATTAATTCTAGTGGGTTGGCACCATGGTATATTTATATCATTAAATTGATATAATTGACCCTTGAAAATGACTTGAATGTCCCTTGAAAATCAAATAGGGTAATCTGTGAACCCTGTTTTTTGATCTTATCTTTAAATATTCTTGAAATTCTTTGTGTTGAATATCTTTTTTATTTGATTGTCACTTTTTCTATGTCCAATAGCCATCTCCCTTTCTCTTGATTGTATTTTCTACTGTTTTAGCATCTTTGTTTGTTTTTTGTGTCCTGGGTGTCCACATTTTCTTGGTTTGGTTGATGTTCACTATCTTGGATTGGATAGTTTGTAATATATTGTTCTTATTCTTAAAATCTAGCCATCTTATAGTTTCTAATGTTGACTTACTGCCCATAGCAATCATGTACTTGGAATGTTCTTAGTCATAGTGATTCAGTTTATAGTTGAATCCATAAAAACATGTTTTATTTTGGTATGACGAGCACCATATTTTAATTGATTTTCACTGCATTGTTAATGTCACCTTTAGTTAAAACTGCTTTGGGACTTCATTCTTGTGGCCCTATTGACCAAAACCATCATGCATATTATGATATCCATTTTGTACTTTCATTTTCTTTTCTTCCATTATTCTGTTGTAGAGTAGAGTGGGGTATTTTCATTAATTTCTAGTTGGGAATATAGAATTCCATTTGTTGATTGCATTGTTCTTATTTGGACCAGATTTTTGCAACACTTAACTCAGGCCTTGTGGTTAAGACCTGCTCCCATGATATTCCTGACCACTTATCAGAGGATGGCAGTAGGTTGCTTTTGAGTTGTCCTTTACTTCACAATGTCACATCAGAATTTTAGTCATTCTATTTATACCATTGCTAGTGGAGAGTAATCTATTCATAATTGGTAGAGCTGAATGCTTTTATGTCTTACAATATAGTAGCTTTTTGATCATCTGCTGTATTCCATTTAGAATGTTGTTGTTTGTTTTTCCAAATATGTGTCATATTTCTGTTAATTTTGGGGGCTACTGTTCTCTTGTTCATGGGTAAGATTGTTTGATTTTCTTACCTTAATTTTTTTTAAAATAGAACTGAAAATCTTATGCCATTTGGCAGAATTCCACTGAAAGGGATCTGAAAAGTTGGGTCTCATAATTTGTCCAAAACTACAATAAAACATATATAAAAATAAAGTAGTCTTATTTCAAGCCTTAAAATAACCTCCAGATATACTGCTCGCATACCAATGGCATGTTTTCCGCCAAACCTGACTAGGATGATTCTCAGCCCAAAATCTAATATCATAATTTATATACCTAATTGTGTTCATTTTATAGCAACATCTGGTAGGGAGTTGTGATTATTTCTGCTTGATTAGCACTATTGTGACAAGGGGTGCTGATACACTGAGAAGGTCTGCTAAAGAAAAGAACAAACTTATTGAACTATTAAATATAGACATCTGTACAAACCCTGATCTCCCTTTATTCTCAAAAAAACTCAATAATTTTGCATACAAGTCACAATTTTGTATTTTTTTAAAAAATGTGAGCTTTTTCTTGTAGTTACATTGATTGTTGAATACTATGCTGATTTGTATGTGTTTTCTGTAAAAGTATAGAATATAGATGATGGGAACTAATATTCTGTGCTATATTCTCTGTTTTATTTTTATATTTTATGTTTTGGTAACAGTTCGGATTTCCTTGTATTTGTGAAAACGTAGAAGATCTGCTTCAATTCATAGTTTTTTTGGGTACAGTAATTATCCTGGCTGTTGTATTTTAGAGATGTTTGATTTTCTGGATAACTGTTTCTCTTAATTTATTTGGAATTTAACCCTTTCCTTATGGCTATATCTAGTAAATTGGTTCACTCCAGCATCATATTAAAAAGATTTCAAATTTAATGATAATTTTATTATAAATGCAAATTTAGGTATATAATTAAATTAAACTATTTGAAATGAATAGTTTTTCTGTGTTGTTGGTGTCAGATTAAGAAACATCTCATGTGAAATTTCCACTGCCCAGGGCCAGACTACACATCAATATCTAGACTCTGACATGAGTGTCAATGGTGGATTCAGTTGTTTCACTTGAATTAGAGTCAGTGTCTATTTCACTAGTAAAATCATCTAAATCAACAAGATCAATAGTTCTATTATAAACAGCATTAATAAGTTTCGTTTTTGTAGCTCATTCAGGGCATATAACCATAACAAATTTTTAAATAATTATGAAGATGTAAAACAGGAAAAATGTCAATTTTTTGTTACAATTACCCGGAGTTCTGATTACTGGCTCCTATAAGTTGTAAGCTTACATATGTTAGATCTTGGAAATAATACAATATGGTTGCCTTATATAACTGGTTCAGTATAATAGATAAAATGATACCGCAATATTTAACATTTTTTTAACTCTAAATATTTGCAATTATGAGGCAAGGCTTTAGTGGTCTCATTGGTTATAAAAGGGCACTTTCACGTGATGGTGTGAATCTCAAATATACAATATAAAATGTGCATCATGAATTGAATAGTGGTACATACAATGATCAACTCCCACAATGGCGTCAGTCCCCATTATACATACAATATAAATGGATTTTGACTTTTGACTAATAATGTGTTGAAATAATTCTCTTGATAACAGATGGTCAATTAAAACAAAATTGTCAGTTTCTTCTCAACTGGTGTTGACAATTTATATTGATGAATGTTTACTCTTTATGATCAATTTTTCAATAATATTAAAGTACACTTCAGTTCAATTTATGTATATAATTTTAAGTACATTTTCAAATATAGAAAAAAATCACGAGAAAACTGAATTGAAAGCAGATTTAATGGTATCTAGCTACCATTTTGATTGTTTACAATTTTTATAATTGTGTAAAAATATTCTCATATAAATGATAAAAATCATTTTATCTCTAGCTTTTTAATAAACTACAAAACCGAATATGCATCACTAACTTGTATATATCAGAATGATACATTTGTGGGCTGGTAAAATCTATACAGAGAATTAATTGCTTGCCATAAAGTAACAAAATGAAAGAAATGAATACACAATATGTTAACACTTTGAAATTCATGTGTATGAATATAAACGAAAGTGTCTATTGTATTTATTCAATTTATTGTTTACTATAATATGTGACATGTGATTCTGTTATATCACAAATATTACTTCAAAGATCAGTAATAGAATATTGAAAATTGAACTGTACAAACGTGTACATGGCACAACGAACACTAACAAGGATCGTCAATGATGCTAAAGATATTTAATGAAGTATTTTATGCCAATTTGTCATTATCTGTCCTGTTGATTCCTATAAAACTGAAAGGTGAGTTATTTCATTTATAATTTTGATTGATTACATTTTATTGGGATTTAATATGGACCAACCTTTCATGTAATCCCTGTATTCCCATTGTCTTATATACTAATGATATTATAAGCATATTTATAAAATTCAATATATATTTATTTGTATAATCCAACTTTTGTAAATTAATTATTTTTTCTGAATATAACAAAATTATTAAGTGTGTAAGTTAAGTCTATATGTACATAGTTAAATAATTTATAAATTGAATTTAACAAAATTTATAATATTGATATTCTAATTTCATAAGTAATAATTCAATTCATTTAGTGGACTTATTATTGACCGAATCAATATCCCATATCATTATACACATTTATTGACATATGTATATCTAAGGTATTGAATGGGATAGTTAATTGTGTCATTATATTTGCATTACCTATTCAAATAACAGTCCCTAATTATAATGTATGTATAATGGGGACGGATAGAATCATGTCAGTGTGAGAGTAAGGCTTAATGCTAAAAGCTTACTTCATAATATATATATTATTTAATTTTTAATTTTGGGTTTTAAAATTGTTTTTAGTGAAGGAAATCAATCAATTTGTCATAGCGTTTTTTGATTATTAACACGCGCATATCCGTGCTATTTGTAGGTACATGCAAATCCGTGTGTAGGTCTCAGAGAACAGACCACTATAAATTTTCTAATTATATAACTTATATATCATTTATAACCAATAGTTTTGGCAGTATATATTTTTAGAATTTGGAATTTCCAGGTTTATTTGTTTATCTGTTTCATGATATTATATTATTATTTTCATTATTCAGCTTTATCAAATTATCAGTATTTATCAAAATTCATTACATATATATATTTTCCCATATTTTTTATTAATCATGGAGCCTATGGATGATGATATGTCAGATAGTGATTCATCTGATGAGTGGTCTATTGGTGATAATGACGATGATTATAGTGACGACTATTCAATTGAAAATATATCATCTGATGATAGTGATTGTGAAGAAATTGACTGTAGCGAATACTGCTCCCAATGGAACTTGGTGGTTTATTGATTCACCAAATCTTCGCCAAGCACCAAGACGAAATATTCGAAATTTACAACGTCAACCTGCTGGTCCAAAATCTGTTGCAGCACAAAATGCTAACACTGTACTAGAAGCTTGGGAATTTTTTATGACTTCCAATATTATTGATACCCTAGATCAGCATACATTACAAACTAGTATTATATATAAAAGGACACATCCAAATAATTCTTACTCAAACATTGATATTCAGCATGAGGACTTGCTTGCTTATATTGGACTACACTACAAGATTGGTAAAGATAGAAATCAACGAATGTCTTGTAATACCTTGTGAAAAAAAGAATTTGGTGATACTTTATGCAAAGCTACAATGAGTCGTACTAAGTTTCAATTTATACACTCAATGCTAAGATTTGATGATTACACAACACGCCTGGAACGTCGCAGGAATGATCACTTTGCTTCTGTTAGGGATATACATAATGAGTTCTCTAATAATTGCTCACTTCACTGGACACCAACCACACATGTAACTAGTGATGAGCAAATATTATCATTTCGTGGTAAATGTCCCATCAAAATCTATGATGCCTCAAAGCCAGAAGACCGTTATGGTATAAAAATGTACATGTTATGTGATTCTGACAATCAGTACGTTCTACATATTGATAAATATGTGCGTAGTCAAGCACCAACTGTTGATTATTACAGTGGAATGAGTGTGCAATGAGCATAGTGTTGTTCAACCACAGTGTCAAACTTGTTTGAACATTGCGGAATAACTTGTTTCTTACTTATTACTCACATATAATATGTTTTATGTATGTTTATTCATGTTTATATTACTGTTTACCTGTTTATGTTTATATATTTACTCATATACATGTTTTATTAATTCTCATAAAATATAATCTTTATTTATTATGTTTTTTTTATTTAAAATAAATAAAAACATCAATAGAGGTCTCTGAGACCTACACACGGATATGCGCGTGTTTTAATCTATGCTACATTTAGCTATTAAAAGTAAAAAGAATATGTTTTCGTTACATGTAAAGAGTGCAGTCCATCATTGTTCGTATTATTTATGTAAAAATTATATTATTTAATGTGATATTATTGTATAGTTTTGTAAACAATACTACAATTTTTGTGAAAACTTAACACTTAATCTTACACTCTTCAAAATTAAATTGATCAGAAACCTCTTTTTGTTTAAAATGGTATATTATGTACTAAGTGCACATTTTTCGCAAATAATGCATATCTAATATAGCAATGTAGGTATGTTAGAGACATATAATAAATATATAATAAAAAAAAATTGTATAAATTATACCACTAAAACTGATTTGAAACATTTTTTAAGTTACTATTCAGACGTTTTGCCTATTATAAGTTTATCAACGGTTATAGTAAATATATATAAAAAAAGACGAAATTAATGCTTAGCGGCGAAACGTCTGCATAGTAACGTTATTTTCTTTATAATTGTTATCATTTCATTTGGACTCACATATCATTCAAATGCTATGTTTGTTAATAAATTAATGCATCCATTATTTTTACCATTTCAGATTGTTCAAGAAAATTGCTTGGATATCAGCGTTCAGACTTGACAATTTTAAACAATATTTTTGTACTTTTTTAAATTTCAATCGTCTATTATCTATCCTAATTTGAATGGAATCTCTTTATCTTAACGTTATGGCGTTTCATTGATATTCAGAGGATATTATCAAGTTAGACCGTAGGTCTAAACGAGGAGCATCACGAGGTGGATTCCGCACAGCTAGAGGCCGAGGAGGTCGAGGTGGATTTGGCACAAGTAGAGGTCGAGGTGGCCTCAAAACTCGTGGTGTACATGGAGTATCTGTACGGGGTCGCAGTAGCTTGGGTGGTCGTGGACGATCGTCTGGTCTACTCACTCGGAAGTCCACCCAGCAGGCTCAGCTAAAAGTGACCCGGGCACTGGCTGTCGTGAAGCGAGCTCGTCTCCAACTTGCTTTGTCCACCGGGCAACGACAACGTCAAGCTCGCGACAATCTGGTTAATCAACGCCGTGGTATTGTACCCATCAGCGCGCCGAGTTTTGGTGGAGATTCCTGGAACCAAGGATTTAATGGCCGAAAAAATAGTCGTGGCTTTCTCAGAACTGTATCTGGAAGGTCCAGGGGGCCACGTAGAGGTGGATTCAGAGGGGCTGGTGAGTTTCGTCCAGTTATTATAGTCTAGTGTCGGCGTAAAGGATACTCATTTATTCAATGAAATTGTCAATTTATTTTGTAATTTAAAAATAAATTTATGTATAATTAACTTTTTCTAGATTATTCATTACCATCATTATTTAATTGTTTACGGTTCAAAATTCTCAAACCAAATTTCTAAAAGTATTTATCTTTTAACCTCGACATGAACAAAATTACCTGGTGTAACAAAATGAGTTTTATTGCAATTTTCTAACTTAATTGTGTATTACAACAGTTTACTAATCTAAAATGCCCAATAATCCTTTTATGAAATGTTTATTAAAATATTTTTTTATTGTCACCTCTTAGAATGTGAATTATATTTCTCAATATCGATAACAATAATATTTTAAAATGTGATCTTGCATAACCTCTTTCTCATCAGCTCGTGGCAACAGAGGTCAGTCATCTCGACTTGGTAACTTTTTCCCAACAAATTCCTATGCCTCAATAACTTCTGCTGGGCGAGGAGGAAGGCGCATGCTTGCAATGGATCAAGAGGTTTATCGACGACCAATGCAAAACAACACACGTGGTGAGAAATAACTAACATTTCAGACTTATTTACAACTTTTAGGGCACGTAATTTTTCTGAAAAATAATTTACATTTATTAATATTGTAACCAATTTTTAAAATATGTTTATTTTGACGCCATATCAAATTTGTTGGGTATAGACTAACCTAATGTTTTATGATCTTACTGTGTTCATCAAAAGTGAGTTGATAGATATTTTTAAAGTTATGCTATTTAAGTCTCATTAGAGGTTTTGAAAAAGCATCTTGAAAATACTTTTCCAGATGTGCTACCTTGGTAAACTTTTAGTATGTTATAAAGCACATATCCTACCAGAATTATTTAAAAAAACAATTTTTGGGGGTTAAGGGGTATTTTCCGTATATTGACATGACTAATACGTATTATTAAAAACCAGGCCCACAAATATCCGTATTTGGCCATCAATTTTTGGGCGTCTCAAAATTTATAAAATCATGTAATAATATTCGATACCTCTATCCCCAGGCTGTACCATTTCGATCTACCAACTGTGAATCATTTCTGAAATAATACATATTTCGTTAACTCATTCAGTCAAAATGAGTTGGAGACAATTGGCATCTTGATATTGTTAGTTAAATTTCAAACGAAAATCTTAAAAGTCTTATTTGAGGGAATTATTTTCAAAATGTTTTCATTTGTGTTTACATTTAAAATGTATAGTATCTGTAGTGAAATTATTATTGTGTAATTAAAGATGTGCCCAATGAACTCTTAATTCTTGGAAATAATGCTACTATTATTATATTTTATTGAACTAATGAACTAGACATGATATATACTAGTTATATTCTTTTTTCTAGGACAAATTTTGGATCCTTATTTTATAATATTGATCTCAAAATGTGTATTTGCCTTTTTGTTGGAAGCGGTAAACTTCTCAGTAATATGGCTAATAATTTCGACTTCGATAAATATTGTGCTATTTTTATGGATGTTATTGCTTCAGGTTTTATTTTATGAATCCAATTTGGTGTATACACTCGAGTCTATTATAGTATTAAACACTGGATAGTAGCACATGCTGCCATCTGTTTCGCCACGTTACTGTACATTATTCAATTTCTGAGTTGTTGCGTTAGCTCTAGTATATAAAAAGAATTGAAATTAGTCATTCTATGTCCCATACGCTACAATAATATCATAAAAATCGTTTACTACAAAAGATTGCACAATAGTGTTATACCACATATACGGAATATTATTATATGCATTTATTCAAGTAAATGTGACCTCATTTGGAAATTGTTCAGCCGTGTTTTACCCAACACGTTCTATTATTGTACAGGTCTCCAAATTATAACCACTTGTCTCTATTTTCTGATCGATTCGATTGTGTTTTTTTTTTGATTGTATCATGTTTTTAAACAAATGTTTTAAATGTGTAGGCAATCGAGGCGGGTTTAGATCAAGAGGTCGCGGAAGAAATGATCTTCAACTTCTGCGAATCAATGTGCGAAACAACGCTCCCCGGCGGTCCAATTATCAGGCTCAACAAGAACAAGATTACCTGGCTCAAGCTCGAGCACTTATTCAAGCACAGAAGGAGTCTAGAGGCGGGCGTGGTGGTCGTGGACGTGGACAAGGTTCCTGGGGAAGGCCTAGAGGTAGAGGCCAAGGCAGAATCAATTATTACTAAAGTTCTTACTTGTTGTGTTGATTTAAAACAGCTCCCATTGTAAAAAGTTACATTTTATCTTCTTGCAAATTGTATTATCATTATTATATTTAATACTTTTGTGAATTCAATATGATAACATGGTTAGTTTTGTGAATATAATTTTGTGGTCAATATCATGTTACAAATATAACAAATAAACTGTTTATACTATAATGTATACTATATTTATCTTGTCTTATTTTTCAATTGAGAGTTTCGCGAGAATCGAAAAATGTGACATTCCGTTAATTAATATGGTTTGCTACACTACAGGAGATATTACTTGATCGTTTTCGACATTTTTCTTGTTACTGTTAAAATGTAAACATTCAGAAAATTAATTTCTTCTTAAATATGTTTATATTAGTTACTTTTAAAATCGTAAGGTTAACTTTGGAAACAACGATAAAAAGATTTATCTTTCAATGTGGAAAAAATATAATTATGCAATGTTAAAGGAAATTTTTTGGATTACGTATGTAAGCTTAATGTTCACAAGGACCCACCCACATAGTACGATTAATTCCGGTTTAATCCATCCCCCAGTGCGTAAGTTGTTTAGATTTTACCCTAACTTCTAAATTTGCTAGACAATTAACTAACCGTGCATCATAAACTAATATTCTTCATGGTCTGATTGCCGTATTTTATTATATTATTATATAGAACATTTTATTATAAGAAGTTAACATGGTATTCTTATAATTCAAAATATTTATTAAATTGTCTTGTATTGCAGAATTGATATAGAATTAATTTTTTATTTTCCGTCACAATCTATAAGAAAGATTAAACTATTATTTTCTTGAGTGACTCATTTCTACGTAAGATGTGTATAATTAACATTATATTGTGGAAATCCAGAGTATTTGCTGTAAGTTGTAGCCGAATGTCACTAGCCGTTAATCAGATTTTGATGTCGTAAATGTCAATGTTTTTGTATTTCTTGAGATCCTCGCTAGACTGGTCCCCTGCACCACTACTTTTGTTATATTTACTGTTCTGATCTTTGTTGGAAATGAAGTTTACTTTTTCCTTTATCACTATTAAATTATCCGTTAGAAACTTAATATTCCAAATGAATATTGAAAAGATATCCATACTTATTTTAATTATTTCAATATTTGTAAGTCGCACATTTAAAATTCAATTTTGTTTTGAAATTGAAATTGAAAATATGTAATTCAATTGTATTTATTAATTATTTTATCGATAATTACTTTTTAAAAGTTTTGCTTCGAACACAAAGATATAAATAAATAGCTACGAAGACAGAATCCAAAATTTTAATTAAGAAGAATGCTCGTTTTCAACAAATTTAATTCTATTTAATTATGATTACATAATATGCAATAATGGCTAAAGCGTTCTACTTAAGATATGTAGTATACAATTAGAGAAAATCTTCCAGCTTTTGTGCCGATATAATTGAGAGTAAATTGATTTAATAATAAATATGCATACTGAGACAATTCAACACAGGTGCAATACAACATTTTAATAATGCTGGTAAATTGTTTCCAATATAGATGTAATGAGACAGAACTTAACCGTCAATTATGGAACTTTGTCTCGGAGATAGTTGCCGAGCCAAACTCTTCTTTATCGTTATATTATGGGGTGCCACAAAAAGTGGATGGAATCACAAATGATTGATTGAATGTAGCAAATCGATATAACATATGTATACATAATAATAGATCAAAAAATGAAGTACATTCAAAATATTTAATTATGTATAGTCAGAAATAATCTGTTTCAACTAACGCAGTTTTCTTCAAAAACAAAAAATGTGATAAGAGAAAATGTGATATTTTATGATGACTAGTAAAAAGATAGCATATAGAATCCATCTCGCGTCTTCACATTAAAAAAGGAAAAACAGAAATAAACAGGTCAAAGTTGACGTTTACCACATGCTAAAACAGTGAAAATAAAAAGCGATGAACTTCTGCACAAACTTCTTGTCTTCTATTTCTCTGGCATTTCCGCTAGAGTGTGCCACTGGGCAATGGGCCGTCGGGGATTGGCCAACATATCTGACCAATGACGTAGTTCGGCCCCGGTAGCATTGCAGCCCAAAGTGATCCCGCCGATCGCCTCAGAGGTTCCAATTCGATCGTAATCCACAACGGTCACCATTACACTCACCTTCTGCTCAAAGAATAACAATTATAACATTTGTGAATTTAATAATAGTGCAGTCAATATATACGCCGGAAAATAGCCAAACATCTCCAAATGGCAACCCCCAAAATCTATGAAAATCGGTCTTTAGAAATTATATATTTTTTTAATTATGATGTGATTTCTGTCATTATGCTATTTCTGTGATTTTGGATGATTTTAAATGAAAATACACTTTTTCAGGAAATAAACATTTATTATTATAGTAATATAATATGTGGTCGTTTTTAAATGATATAAGTTACACATCATTTTGTTATCTAAGTATTCTCTACACTAATACTTAAAATAATATAAGGTATAGAACATAATATTTACTATCCATGAAGATACATCTCATTTGAATATCAGTTTACACTGAAATTTAATTACAAAATAGAATAAATATATACACGATTATCTATTTTTATAAATGTATCTTGAAAGCAAATATTATGACATATGTGTCTAATTTTGGTTAAATGTGTCGAGAATATTTATTATCCCAATTACCCATTTTTATAGATTTTGGATATGATAAATAGACTACTATTACTGTTCCTCATAGATGGGTGGGTACTAGCTACCACTCTAATAGTATTAATATTACAACAAAATTTGATTTAGAGTGTCAAAATTTCAACTTCAATTGACATTGATCTAGTTTATATCTTAAAATATTAACATATCCTATTCCTACTACTTATAATAGTAATATAAATATTAATTCCATTAATTATTTATGACGTGTCTGTGTATAATAAAGCTATAAAAATTCATGTCTCGTAAAAAATATAGAAATTAAGAATAAGACGAGATAGTTCTAATTGATTTGCAAAATTAAAATAAAAAACGGATGATAATAATAATAAAATAGGCATAATGTACTACAAATTGATTTGTGATAATCAAATTGTCTGTCTAAATGTGCTATTATATAGGTTATGACCACTATAATATACTATGGCATGCACAATTACAAATATTTTCGAACCCATTTTTATACATTCTTAAACTTTTTAGATAGAATAATTAATTACCAAACCATCCATTCCAACAAAAATAAAAATATTGGTTTATGTTTTATGTGATTTGAAATCTTTCATCAAAAGTGGACAACCGCAGTCTTCCCTAATCTATAGTCTAGTATGGATTATTTAAGTAATTGTATAATTAAGTTGAAAAAGAAATGAAGATGCCGTCGCTAGTTTAGACTTATATTTGTACCAGTTAGGTTAAGGACGATGTTTACAATTTACTTCAGAGCTTCTTGATGATAATCTTATAGTGAGGTCGCTTAGTTGAATTATCCTTACAGGTCGGACAAAAGCACCTATTTTTTTCTAGACATTTTTGATCATAGAGAACAAAAAATCGCATTCTGAAAAAATTTGACTTTTGGATAAAGACAAAATGGCTGCCTATTTGGCGGTTTATATGAAAAAATAGTATATTTTACATTTAATGGTATAGTGCCAAACATATTAGAACATAAAACAAAGCAGAATGACTATTAAAAACTATATTTTACTTTTATTTAATTTAAAATATATTATTATAGTATAAAATGAGTTTAACATATGTTCAAAATCAAAAAATAGTGGAACAACATCGGAACCGTTATTTTGTACAATTCACATAATTTTATCTAAAATATATTTATGAATTATATTGAATATATATCATTTTTACTATTTATTGATTTTATGTTCTAATATGTTGTGCTGCACTATATACCATTAAATGTAAAATATACTATTTTTTCATATAAACCGCCAAATAGGCAGCCATTTTGTCTTGATCCAAAAGTCAATTTTTTTGGGAATGCGATTTTTTGTTCTTTATGATCAAAAATGTATATTAAAAAAAATGGTGCTTTTGTCCGACATGTAACGATTGTTAGTATTTTTGGCCGTAAACGACCTCACTATTAATTTTTACATAATAGTTATATTTTGTACAACTTATATTTATCTGAAACAAATAGTTGATGATTGTATTATCAACAAAATTTTAAAACATCACACTCGTGACAAAATATCAAACAAAGATTTTTACATCTAAATAGAAATATGTTTAAACTGACCTGAATCTGTTCAAAAGGAATCTCAAAAGAGAAGGACTCGTTGTAATATGGGTTGAGAGTACATTTCTTAATTGTTGTCTTTTTCTTCTTGAGTCGCTTACCGTTCATCATCAGCGATAGCTTAACGTATGGATCTGAAGTGAATAAAGAATACTGATTATAAACAAAGTTAGCAATAAAACACAGAGATAGCGGACACCTTTCAGCTTAAACATATAATTAGTGTAAGGACTTTTTATTAAAACCAAACATGTTAGGATCACCTACCAATCTACAACATTCTTTTGTTGCACATATTTTCTTTCAAATAAAATGTTCACTATTTTAACACACCGTACAGCGTTTTATCCTACGCAAAATTGACCGTAAAGAAAGGGTTAAATAAAAATGTGTTTACATAATTATCCGAAATATAGTGCGTAAATATAAATAATTATAAATGTGCAAATATTTTAGTTTATGTTTAAATAAATAAAACAAAATTAAAAAAACTGAATATAATAAATTAATACCGTGAATATTTTAACAGTAACATTTGCAGTTAACGGCTTTCGATTATGGAACATTACAATATAAGCGATAAAGGATTATTAGAAATCTAATTTTCTGTGTATATTTCTCATCTAACTAACTTCGGTCAAATTGAATTATCACTCTATGATCGACTGTAAGCAAGTAAGTATCAAAAAGCCAGAGTGAAAGGACAGTGTGTATGCAAATTTCTTTGAAAGAGAAAGCCCAGCTAGAGATTGTACGTATAGACATCTTATAGAAGATATTGAGCGATCTGCAATTCCAAGTGGATTACAACTTCCTGCCGTATTTGGAAAATATCCCCTTTTTAAAATCCACGTCCACTCGAGTTTAGATTACTTCAAAAGGGATGGTAAGTACTCTTGCGTGTGAGCAGTCTCATCATCGCTCAGCTTGCTGTGGCCGTTGACCCGCTGTTAACATAAATCAATGAATTCTTCGACTAGAGAGGTGGGGAGTGGTTTGTCACCACAACTGAGCTTACTCTTAAAGTATTTACTTAAAGTATATTTACTCTTGCAACTCCGTGTATCTGTTCAGAAAGTCTTGAGAAGTTTAGGTATTAATTATGATTTTTCTGTAATACATACCAACAACAATTTAGTCTTAATTATGATTTTGCTGTACTACATACCAACAACAATTTAGTCTTAATTATGA
>JAUZNC010060506.1:0-43742 GCA_034780395.1 Vannuccia rotundouncinata | reverse complement strand
TCTCCATTATTTATTATACCATTGTTTTAGATAATTTGTCAGTTAATATTTTCATGTTGAGATATACTCGACTAAAAGTTGCCATAATTCATAACTAGATATTGGATAATAGTTTAATTATTTGACTTTGAAATCGCACAGAAACCCTGCTATCTTTTCTCTGTATGTCACATATAATCACTGATAAGCATTCACTGAATGTTTGCTTTACTTTATAATATTATAGAAATATTTGTTTGCTGAATATAATGTCTTACAATATAGGATTTAAACTCTTTAGAACACTAATGATTGCTTAACTGTCACTTGCGACATCGTTTATATGAATACCTTCCAACTTGCTTTAATAATCAAGTTATCTTATTAAATTATAACAAACACGCCGATAAAAGTTTCCCATAATATATAATTCAATATTTGCCTTCAGATAAGTCACAGTTAGAACAGGAAAAATCATGTTCAAGATGTCTTCAATTTTATATTTTAAAAAAGAATTACTAAATATTTTGATACATATTTTAAAAAAATTTAAGACAGCGTTTTAACTCAAATTATTAACTTTAGTGAAAACGCTGTCTTAAATTTTTTTTAAGTCTTAATGTCTTAAAATTTAATTCTGAATAAATGAACACTGATTTAATGAATGATAAATATTTGTGTTTTTTATTCATTTTTGTACTTTCTGTTCACCGCTTGTTCACTAAACGATTTTCTTATATAACGTGTAACTTTCGTTCAATTTCGGTCACATTTTCTAATTGGAATTATTTTTATAGTTACTTCGCAGTCATTTTTATATTATTCATCTAATTAAATTTAAATAAATTCTTAATGAAAATAAAAACTTACTATCTATTTGTTTCTCTATAAATAAAACGTATCTTCAAATTTACGAAACAGTATCGCTCAAGACAGTCATGGGATATTATATATATATATATTTATATATTATAATCTAAACAATAAATGCAACCGTTTTAAAGTGTGTAATTTATTGTTATGGAACTATGTTTAATCTAGTTTAATAATTTCATTAATTTGTTTAGTATTAATTGTTCTATTTTTAATTAATACTAAATTTGAAATTCATATTAAACAAAATATGTCTAATGCACAATATGCTTCTAACAATAAAAACTAGCAGTCAACATTTTGATTTTATTTATTTGATTGTTTTGTTGCTTATTTTCACGTTTAACCTTTTCTTTGTTTCGAGTCAGACGGTCGCGCGCTGTAATGGCACCAGTATTTAAACCTATTTGTCTTTAAACTGAACTGTTATGTTTAATAATATATTTTTATCTTCATTATGTGATAGGAAATGTAATTATTTATTAGTATTTTAATATTTTACAACGTTCTGAGTCGTATATAAACGCTGACGATTAATTTTTCTCTATTTTTATGACGGTGTCGTTATGTTTTTATTTTTTCTTCAGAAATCAACGTTTGCTTTTAAGCACGTGCTTCAAGAATCTTCAAAATTCCACCTCAACGGTAGGATATTCATCCTCTTCCATACTAGTGGTTTTTTCTAGAAGTTTATTGCACTGTTTCAATTTTAAATTAGGATGTAACGTAACCTGAGCTAACTTTGTCAGTTTATACATTTATAAGTTCAAAAAAAAAATTTTTTACGGAACTGGATTCATGTTATAAATAGACTCAAGCTAAGATCTGCCCTTATTCATATTTAAAATGTACACAAAAGCTTTTGCTAATCCTAAGGGAATATCAACTACGGCGCACTCCTAATTATTAATGAGGATATATTCTGTAAGGTGGAGGATTAGTTTTAGATGTGACTTCTCATACATGTCCCACTTTTTGGGATACGACAATGTTTTAAATAGGTATTTCATTCTTTCTGCACGACATTTTATTTCAATGTAGTGAAATTAAAATTCTTCAGTAAAACTATATAGGATTGCTATTCAATCGACATTTTGAAAATTAGCGTTATCATCAATCTTTCAATAAAACATAATTCAGTTACCATAAATTATGTCTTCCATTTTAATTCAATCGTACTTTACTTAGTTTTTACAAATGACTATTTGCTAAAAAAAACTTCAACATATTAATTTCATCAACGAATATTGATGGAATTGATTTGAAATATTGATTTGTTTAAATTGATAAACTTGATGCAACAATATTGAAGCTTTTCACTTCGACCAGTGGCAACATTCTTGATAATATAATATAGATATAAGATAATGTATTAATATGTTATAATCCGGTTATCTGTCCATTGTTTTTGCGATCACTTAACCCCAACCCGGTGTTCAGTTTTCTGGAATAAAGTCAAGAATCTTCTTTATGTTCATTGATCGATCATACTTAACTTGAAGATTAGAAAAGATTGTTATGAAAATTTCGGGATTTCTATGAATTATATATTCAATCAATGTCTATTACTAATAACTTTAGGCTGACATAAATACCAAAGATAGAAAGATAATGACCATTTAAGATTCCTTTATTTGACTAGGTAATTTGAATTTATTTAATTAATTTTTGTTTTCCCATATTTCGGTTTTAAATTCATAGTTATCTATTTCTCAAGATTTTCTTGGTGGGCAGAATATTATATGAAAGTAAAGAAACATTTTAGAGATAGTTTTTTTATAGCTAAATTGAAAAGATTAAACTTGACACATTAATTGAGCGAAAGATAGGTTCATTTAGTTTATTCTATTTTTCTGACTGTCAATAATTACAATATATAGTAACATCTTCCAATATTGAATTAGCAAATGTTGGTTTTTAGTTGTCTATCTGAACTTCATCATTTTAAAACAATCAGAGAGATAATTATCGTCAATTATTTCACAATAAAGGGTTGATAATATCCTTAATAGAACAATTATTTTTAGATATAAAATGGATACCAATCAGACATTTCCCACTGAAATAACGTACACGTAATATCAATTTTAGCTGTAATGTTTTGATATTTGAATGTTATATTCCTAAAACCAATTCGTGTTGATAGAAGTTGTATTAAATAAAAAATTGTTTTAAAATCTTTCTTGTGTGTTCGTCTATCTTATATGCCGCAGGAATATTAACCTTAGAGAGATAGCTTGGTGAAATTAATGAATTAAATTTGTGGAGTTTACAGCGATGAAGATTTGGCAGTTCTCATGTTTAAATACGAATAAGTAAGTATATCTAGATTCGGGAGATTTTCTCCTTCGACTGCGGTTGAAACAGTACAACTGTCGGTCCGGATTATTTTGAATAATTTAACAAAGCGGGCTGCCGGTTTTAGTAAAACCAAGATTTGCAGAAGATTTGGGCTTAGACGTGAAGGAAGGTTTTGTGTAAGTTGTAGTTGGGTGGTTAGAGATGGCTACTCGAATGATTTTGAATTAAATGAAAGTGTAGCAAAGTGCAAATATTTAGCCAGATTCCTGGATCTTAATCCTTGCAGTGACTTTTAGGTGCACAAAAGATGAACGCTCTTGTCAAGTCTGTGAATTGAAATTGTAAACGTCGTAATGGTCAGATTTATTTAAATAGAATTTTCTGGAAGGCTATATTCACACATTCCAATAACCAATATTATTTTATTTTGTAATCGATTTACCAATTTTTATATAAATAATTTATGGGCGAAAATTTTCATAGTTATTAATCATAAATTATTGAAATATTGATTTTCTTAATATACAGTTTCTTGGTTGCAACAGGCTGTGCAGTTATTTATCTTTATTATACAGAAGAAAGATGCCCAGTTGAATAATATATTTGTGGACAAAGTAACACCATTCACAAATAATTTCAAGAGGTCATGATGTCTGGTCATATTAAAACGAGCATTTGATTGAAATAGAATTTAATTTGTCTTGACATTGGGCTGAATGCATGACAAACTTTGTGTCAAAACTTGGTAATATACAAAACTTGCTTGAAATTTTTTTCACCAAATTTGACCATATTATAGAATTCTATAATGAATATAACTATGCAAAGTCTTGCAAAGTGTGTCTTGCCAATCAATTGTGAAGACTATTCTTTTCTTAGTGACGTCATAAGTCCAATTATTAGTATCCAGATAATATTCGTTAAAGAAAGTCGAAACAGATTAATTAAAGAGTTAGTTTACTCGTGACAACAGATAACAAAATTATTGAAAGTCTCCTCATACAAACTGAATACAAATCACGTGAGTCCGTAAATTCTTTCAGTAAAGTTAATCATTATTTGATGTCTGATCATAATTCGAATTATTAATTATGTTGTCTGTTATCATGATTTGTTTATCAACTCATTTTAATTCATCTGTTTCTAATTTCTTTGAAGAATGTTATCCTAATACTAATGATTGGACTTATGACGTCACATGGAAAGAATATTTTGATTATAATCGGATTAAATACAGACAGAAAGTACACACTTAAAAGTGTGTTCTCTGACTATATAGGGAGAACTCTTCCTCTTATTAAGAGATAGGAAATAAGTTAATAAGGGTGTGTGTATTTTCTAATAAGTTAATAAGGGTGTGTGTATTTTCTACTTAAAGCGAATGTAATAGACTCCCGTGAATATATTTTGAATTTGATTGAGTTTATAACTTCACATAGTACATATAACTTCATTGCATGGTTGATCTCCTGCCTATAGATAGTGTATTACTTTGTAATGTCCTTTTCATCGTTTAATTGATTACATATCGACATAAACGGTGGCTTTATTCTAGTGCACGCATCAAGGCTATCGTGTCAAAAGCTCGTTCTATACTTTTTGAGTGATATATTGACGATATCTGACCAAACAAAGGTTTGCTAAAAAGAGTCCTATACTCTAAATTTTGTGATTCCAGTACCGATATTTTAAATGGATCGATAGATGCATGTAATCGTATTGTTTTTTGTTGATTTTTTTAATTCGGTTAATTCGTTTTTTTTGTTTACAAGTTCTCTCTGACGTGGGAAGATACCTCTAATACATTTGATTTTTTATATATTTCTGCCCTTTATTCTATAATGAAAAAAAGAAATGGTCGAATCTTGACTCAACAAAATCCATTTTTTATTATGTTTAATCTATTTTCGATCAATAACATTCAAAACTATTATACAAAAATAGTTAAATAAGGTTGATTTTTCTTTTTTGTCGTATTCCAATTCTGATATTACTTGATTCCCTCAAAATAGAAAGTAGAATCGTATTCTAAAATGTATTATACCTACATAAAATAAATGCCATCTTTATAGTACTTCTTTTATACCTTTGAAACGAATCTATTAAATAAATAATTTATAATATTGTAACAATTAGAGAAACTGATTGAAATCTAAAACCTTTTCATCATTGATTGAGGTCAAGAACGTTCTCATTTTTCTCTTGATGAATTTTACTCTTTATTCTCGTTAAAATAATTCAATCGGAAGTTATGGAAATGTATGTATTAACACGGTTATGATTAAGTCTATATTAGAGGTATTCTTTTATTTGAAACATATGTGATAAGAGTATCATTTTAACAATCGTATGTTCTTTAAAATGTTGTTTGTTCTTCAAAGTTACAATTATTATTCTATTCCACTTGAAAAGTCATACGTGCAGTGCCCTAAATATGAAGAATTATTTCTGTTAGATTTTTGAAATTCTCTCTAATCTTTGTCCTCGACTCCTACTTGATAAGTACGAAGTTATATCGAAAATTATAATTAATCTCACTAAGCAATTATTGTAAACGTGTTCTAATTGTAAGAAAAGATTAGGAAGTCTTTGTGACATCTGTATATTATGGAAGTGGCGAATCCTATACATTATGATCCTTTCTTTTCTTCTGCAGCTATCGCAAGACACTGTCCCGCATTGTCACGTGATATTTTGGTTATGTTCCATCATCTGTGCTCTCGATCATCAGGTAATAGTCTTCCAAGTTTTCAAACCTTTTATCAAGATAAATGTTACAGATGAAACTTTTTGTGTTTCTTATCAAACATGTTTTAAACGGTTTTGTATTTTAAAATCTTTCAAAACAATTATTTCAATTATAAATTTTGATATCAAATTAAGCCACAATTTCGTGTTTGTAACTATGTGTTGTGTATTTGTTCCTGTACACCTTACACGAGTAATTAAAATTTTATTTTTCATAATTTAATGTTTTTTTTCAATCGACTTTTTACTAATACACAAATAATGCGTTCTATTAGAAAAGTCTTTTGATCCTTTGTTTCAGCTTTTATTTAAAGTTCCGTTAATCAGATTTAATAAATTGAAGTGGTTATGAACAATGTAGAACAATGTTATAGTTTATTAATTTAAATATAATCCTTTTGATAATAAATAAATAAATTGTCATCAATATTTACAAAAGCAAGCCATATTCAACTTACACAATATTGAAATGACTATTTTACAATCTTCAATAGTTCCATTTTTTTCTTTGCTTCTATTTTTGGCAACAGTTAATTACAATTTTTGTACCATTTGTGAAACAATTAATACTTTTTAAAAACATCTTTTTGAGTATTATATCGGTTAATGAAGATCTTCCCCCTTGAGATATTCCCAGTCAAGTATAAATGTATTATTTTCGTGATTATAACAGCAATTCCCTACCCACTTATGGATATAATAGTGGGTGTTCTTTCGAATTCATTGATTGTTTTGTTTTACCTTTATGGCTAGTTAATAAATAGTTGCAGCAAAAGTTTGGTCAACAGTACGTCCCAACTTTTTAAAAGTGTGTAATTGTGAAATATTAATGGAATTTTTAAAATGTTCATTAATTTATTTTTTCACAGAAATCAGAATTTGTTTGGGAGGTTAATTTTATCTTTTAAATCCTTTACAATTCGTTTGAAACAAAGATTAAAAATAATTTATACCTCTAATTCTATTTATGTTTTTAATACAGCATCTTTAATTGCAGCAAAACATAGTCATATAAACTGTCCATTCATCCATAATAATAAGTCATTCTTTTGATCGCAGGAACTTCTTCAATTATGTCCGAATGTTCTAAAGATTAACTCTCTATTATCATCTATGAAATATTTTTTGTCAGTCTGCATTCTTTTTTTTTAATTTATCCGATTAATAGTATTCCTTGACGTTTTTTAAAAAAATATTCTTATTTAATATTATCATGCTGTGTTGAATTCACATGTACAACATTATGACCGTATAAATTGTGTCTGGAACAACAGGTCTCCAACGAACTCGCGAAGGAACTCCTTCCTCCTCTTTACTCTTGGGCGACAACAACTCTCGACTCTATCCCTGATCGGTGTGCAAATACTGCGAGCAAGACTTTCGCATCGTTGATCAATAAGCTTTCCGGTGAGTATTATTATTAATATTATTTCCATGCGATAAACCGCCAGTGTGATTAAATAAGATTCATATTGCTGACTTTGGTAAGATCGAGGCGCTATCTTCATTAAATTCAGTGTGCAAATTTTGTAATGTTTTGTTATGTAGACGTCTTCAAAGTCAATAATCTAAACCATTTTTGTACTTTTAGTTAAGTCATGCAACTTTTTTTCTAAAATGTACTGAAAAACAAATTTGAAAAAGAATGTTGTTCACCAAATGTTTACAAAAACTGAAGGGTTGATATAATGATATCGACCCTTCAGTTTTGGTGATCTTGAATATTTAGCAATCTTATTCACTGTTATTATAATTAAATCATAAACTCCTTCCTCTATATGCAGACTCAACCAACTATCAAGACTTGGTCACTTCAACTATAACAAAACTGTCCACTCCCAGTCCGTCAGAATTCACCCCAAAAGCTGGTCGTCTGGCAAGCCTGCTTGTCTGGACCTGTCGTGGCCTTCTCCACCAGCACAACTCTTCCGTCTGCACCACCCTTGTGGCCAGTCTTTTCGACATGTTGTCATCGCCATCTGCTTGTAAACTAGTGGTTGATAAAATAGGTTTGTTGACCACACCTTGTGTGGATGCCTTCACTGCCGGCTGTAGATCTGTCCTCTCGCCACTCTATAACCAGAAGACTTACTTCCTTGTATGTCGTCGACTGGGTAGCTTGTTAGAGGACGCCGTTGCGTCACAAAAGGGTAAGGACTTGTTTACTTTTATAATATCATAATCAGTTTTCTAAATCAAATAATTACTGAATTTAACAGGGATGTTGATTATTCCAACATTTGCAGGATTTCCTACATTTTCATATCTCAACTAGACTATATGGGCCCCAGACTACTAAATGCTCCATATAATATTTATACAAAAAGCGTCTAAAAAGACCTCACTTTTTTTTTACTCTTCACGCGAATTGACTATACATTGATTTCATATAGTAATGAAAGTTTGCGCCTTAATCAAAATAAAAAATTTAAGAAAAAATAACTTTGCTCTAAAGATGAAAATATAAATAGTACCATTAAAATCATGTAATATATACATAAGCAATACATTTTATATATTTTTATTACAAAAATATTGAATTTTAATATAACTTTTACAATCCACACATATGTAATGTATGAATTCTATTTTGATTAATTATTATACAGATATATTGATTAATAATTACAGTTAATTTTCATGGTTCAATCATAATATATAATTTAATGATTATGTAATTTAATGTATTTTTCATTATAAATAAATATTGATATTTCTTAGATAGTATTGCAAATTTATAAAAAAATTGAAAAAAATTTTCACTGGAAAAAGCTTTGTAAAAAATAATTATTATTATATATTTATAATTTGCCATAAATAGCATAATTAAAAAAATTAACATTATTATTAACATTCTAAAATTAAATTATTTTCAAAATTATGATAACCATGCCTATAAGTCAAGTGTGATATTACATTAAACAGATTATTCTTAATTGATGTATAGCCAGTCTCTAGAAAGATAAGATAATGGTTATGTCAGTTGCTATAGGCATGGTTATCATAAATTTGAAAATTATTTAATTTTATAATTTTAATAATAATGTTAAAATTTTAAAATATGTTCTTTATGGCAAATTATAAATATATAATTATTATTATTTTTTACAAAGCTTTTTCCAGTGTAAATTTTTACAATTTTTTAAAAATATACAATACTATCTAAGAAATATCAAATTTTATATTATGATTGAACCATGAAAATTAACTGTAATTATTAATCAATATATCTGTATAATAATTAATCAAAACAGAATTCATATATTACATATGTGTGGATTGTAAAAGTTATATTAAAATTCAATATTTTTGTTAAAAAAAATTCTTTAATTTTTTATTTTTTATTTTTTAGGGGCAAACTTTCATTACTATATGAAATCAATGTATAGTCAATTAAAACACAATTGTATAATAAAACCGAAAAATTGAGTTGATGATATTAAATCATACATATTTTATAAACCAATCAACAATTTTTTCGGAATAATAAATTAAACTAGTCATCTAACTGTATTTATCATGCTCCTTAATAGAATTTTGTTAATACGCCATTTTCAACGATTTTCACAGTCTAATTAATATACACTGTGCCAATATCACTTTAAGGAAATATTTTGTCTCTTTTTAAGAAAATAGAAAACAGTAAAAACTTTTTTTTTCAATAAATAGTAAAAATAATATATATTCAATATAATTCATAAATATATTTTACATTAAAGTATGTGAATTGTACAAAATAACGGTTCCTATGTTGTTCCACTATTTATTGATTTTGAACCTACGTTACACTTATTTTATACTATAATAATATATTTTAAATGAAATAAAAGTAGAATATAATTTGTAATAGTCATTCTGCTTGGTTTTATGTTCTAATATGTTGTGCACTATACCATTAATTGTAAAATATACTATTTTTTCATATAAACCGCAAAATAGGCAGCCATTTGATCCAAAAGTCAATTTTTTTTGAGAATGCGATTTTTTGTTCTCTATGATCAAAAATGTTGTGCTTTTGTCCAACATGTAACGATTTTTAGTATTTTTGGCCGTAAGCGACCTCACTAATATATATTTATATTTATTTATTGTTTGAATTATTTCAAAATATTATCTGTGACATAGCTTTCTTATTTCCATTATAATGAAGTAATAAAACTAGCTATCTTTATTCTCAAGCTAATTGGCCAATTACTATTTTGTCAGATTTTTTTGCAATATATTACGAACACAATTATGGTGATATACTATCCTTATATTTAGGGCATTACTACAGATATACTATAATTCTGTACTCAGTAATTTCATAATTGACAAGATAATATTGTAAATATTGTTTCAGTTTGAACTTTGCTGACTATGAAAGAAAAAATATAACGATAGTACGTTTTTATTAATACTATACTAGCATTTTAAAATCAGACTTCCTTTGAAAGGATTTTCAGACAAAAAGTTGTTATCGGGTTTCAGGTATATCTTAATTTTTCCATGAATTAATCATATTTTAAGAACGCGCTGCAGTTCATCCGTAGCTCTATTCATTGCTCTTGTTCATTTGAACTATATTTCTAAAATTGATATTAATCGTGAAGATTGCTTTATTTTGAAAGGCGAGGTAAACGTCTTTCTACCTAATTTTGAGATATTGAATTTTTAAGTAACTATAAAAGTTAGGTTTTATTCATTATTTCTTTATATTCTGATATTGATTTTATTATATTTTTTTAATTTAAATTCACTGAAATGTATTTTTGAAAATCCATAAATTTATATCTTTGGAAAATACTTAATTTGTGAAAATAAAATTTACATAAAATTCAATTTGTCTTATTGATTACATTTACCCTGCGGATAGTATATAGTTAAAGAATAGATATTATAATGTCTATGACTAACAAAATATTTACTTGCCACGCTATTATATTTATTGATTTTATTATTGATTATTTATTGAAATAGACTGCCTATATATTATTATCTTCGTAGCTTAATGCGGAAAATCAATAAATTTGCGTTATCGATTGCTGTCGGTTTACCGGGATGTTTAATAAGGAAGATGGTATGTCTAATTTTTGTAAGTGTACGGGTGCAACCCAGCAATATTATAATTGAATAATGGGTGAAGTATAATATTCTTATATCAAAACTGCGTTATGTTATTTTAGTGTCTACTGATTAATTATTAATTAACCTACAATAAATCATTTAAAATATTTTTACTATGCTGCTGGACATCTTTGGTACAATTGAAGTTTTAAGTTAAAACTTGCTGCTCTTACCAACAGTAAATCCGATGGAACTATTCTTATACTTATCGCTTAGTTTACTAGGTACTTACATTGGAAGTGGATAGTACTACTATTATTGGTTATAGAAAATTCTAAAAAGTAAATTTTCTTTATTTTAATATAGAAATATTTTGATTAAAAATATTATTTAAAAAAATCAAATCTGTAATATGGTATAAAAAAACAACCCACTAGGCATATTACTAATTTCTGCCATGTGGTACTAAATTAGAGTTGTACTGACAAATGGAAAACAACCAATCAGAAGAGATCTTACTGGTTTGAATATCTGGAAGACATCCAATCCAGACTTTCCATGTTTGATCATATAAAGGGAAGTTTCTGACAATTAGGAAAATATTTTCTTAAACTTAGTTACTCTAAACATGGAAAACAATTCAAGCTACCCACCAAGGAATGCGTCAGAAGGATTCTCCACAATGTCCTTGGATCTCAGCATCGCAGCTGCGGGCACGGTTATGGCCGGGCTAGCCTGCTTGCTCAACAGTCTGGCGCTGATCATCTTCGTGCGCTACAAGTCCACGTCGATAAAGTCGGGTATCCGCATTTTGACGACGACGGAAATTCTTCTGACCGGCAGTCGCGTTGTCTCAGACATGCTGCTTTTCACCCAGCAACAATCGACCTTTTGCTACGCTTTCACACTCACCAGCACCCTCCTATGTCTCCGAAATTGGTGGATCGCTGTCATCACCATCTGTCGGTGTATCGCTATATTTCGGCCCTTCTCTGCCAACAGTCTCCTCACCCAGCGGCGTCAATGCCTCGCGTTCGTTCTCATCTCCGTGCCCAGCATCGTGATCAACCTGCTCCGACACTACTGGTTCTTCCACAAGCGAAGCACTCTACAGAACATCCCGGTTTTCGTATACCAAGTGGGCCTCCCAGTTCCCATTGTCTTGGTTACCTCGGTCACCATGGTGATACATCTGGCACGCACCACCTCGGCATACCTCCCCCGCGCACTCACCAACCTCCACCGAGCCACCAAAACCGTCCTCGCGCTGGCCATCACATTCTCCTGTCTCCAGACACCGGCTCTAGTCCACTCGATCCTCCTGCACCTCGGTGTCAGCCACAGCCAGACCTGGAACGCCATCTGTAACCTCCTGAGTATTCTAGACTCGTCGGCCAACTTCCTCATCTTTGTCATCAACTCGCGCAACTTCCAGAGCGGCCTGTGCGCCTTCTTTCGCGGCTCGGTGTCAGACGCCTTGCTCTATCAGACGGGCTCCATGAGACCCAACCATCGATCCTTGTCTGCGGGGGGTTCCCCGTTGCGTAAAGAAACCTTTAACCGACAGTCCATGATCCGTATGACTTCGGTCAGACGTTAATTGATAAAGTTTTTTGTTTAGCACAATATTTGAACATGTGTACCTGGCGACCAGTTTTTGCATTAACAAACATTCCCTCAAGTGTGATATAGACACCCCCGATTCTCTCATTGTTAGTTAACAATCCTTATTTGGCAATTTAGTTCACATTTTTGTGTAATGTAGTGCGTAACGCTGAATTTGAACCATCGTTATAACTACTGTTGTTTCTTTTATTTAATCTTTCTGTATAATAAATTGTAAATATTTATTTTAAGATGGTTTTTATTCTCGTATTTAACACTCGTAAAAACTTACTTTGGATTGAGAAAACAAAATTATATATGTTGCTTAATTTCGATCGATTTCCTTCAAACATATTTTCTTGTACAATATTATTTTTAGAATTTTATTAATATCTTCTGTATTCTATTGTTGTACATAAAACAAAATTATATTATTTACTGTTTTCTTTGTCATATGGTGTCTTTGTGAACACTATAAATAGATTCCACATTTTGTCCAAAATCCAAAAATGCCTATTGTTCCTGTATTATTTGATCTAAGAATATATCATCTATATTGATTGTTAATTTTATTTATTTTGGTCTAAATATATAATTACAAAGAAATGTTGCAGAGATGTTTCAATATGCAAAAGAATTAGACATTTTGTAAATGAAGATTACTGTTTAAATTTTTTTATACCTTTTTAAAATCTTCAAGCTTAGTGTATTTTTCAGTGTATTAATAATCTAAATAAAGCTTAAGCATATTGCAAATATAAATAAATTTCATGTGTGAAAATACAACTGAGAAAATTTTAGCAAGCAACTGTTTTTATTATTATTAGGTAATATTATATTTGATGAATTAATATGTGTAATATCTCATTTCACTTCGAATTTTTCAAATAATTAGAAAGTAATTTGAATATTAAGAGGTTCCTTAACGATATTAATTACAGTTTATTAAAGTATTTTTACCCCGTTTGCCATTTTTTCAAACTACATTATAATTATATAATGTTCGTTAGCTTTCTATGAAGACTACACAATTATTCTTAATCTATAGGAGTTTATATATCGTAAATATATTATAGTCTTCAATTTTGCATAAATGTGTATGCTTTTAAAATGTAATGTCTATAATTATTATTATTCAATTAGGACCGTTTTAATATTTAATGTCAATATTTGCGCAATTGCCTGCAAAAATTGATTATGATTTATCGTTTTAATATGAGTTTATCGCCTGCAAACCGATATTAATTTTTATTCGATCGGAATTTATCGGATGAACTTTTGTATCCCGCACGAAGCTTTTTTAATTAAAGGCGTGCTAGAATATCCCTTTTGAAGGCCTGGCATTTAAACACCAATTACACGAATCAATTATAAAGTTTATGTTGATATTACGATGAGGATTCTTTCATTTGTACAAGATATAGTACATTATTTGATAACTTCCCATACAACCATGCGATAATAAGTAGCATGACCCTATCATGGGAATTACACCTCTTACCGTCATACTGAATGACCTAATTTACTTTTCTTGTTGATTTCAGGTCTTCTACTTTGCGGGTATTTGCAACTGGTGGCGTCGATGCCGGAGGAAATTCTTCTAGAAAATGCTGATGAGGTTTGCACTATTTTATGACCTTTCGTTACAAATATATTAAATTTCAATGTTTGCATGTCTTTATGTCGTCAAATCAAATATAACTATTTATTTAATCTGATTTCCTTTCATACAGTACTTTCCATTTATTTAAAATTAATAATACTAAATATTTTAACTATATCTGTCGTGGAGAATTGTCTTAAAAAAACTATAACATGTAGTTATATAAAAAAAATGGTGTTTTAATTGTGAGGACAAAGTAATTTTACTCCACGTTGAAAGACAATTGTAAGTGTCTGAAGAATAACTTGAATCTAGTCGCAAGTTTAATCACACCGCTTCAGCATTATCTACCGGTTAAAGTACGCATTTATATTTAGATTTCAATTTTCTCGACAATTTGCTAACATCAGGGGCACAACTTGAATTAGGAATAAATCTCTTGTTGCTATTCTTTCTAGCTAAAGTCACGTCGTTTAGTTCTCCTTCATTTTGTATAGCCGTTTGGAAATTTTATTGGACATTTTTATAAATATCTTCTTAGCTTTGTTATATTTTCTTATATAAAATTCTGGTATTTTTCTCATACTTCTTATATTTTTTACAGTAGGCAGACGCATTTTCACTATTTTTTTAAATTCCGCAAATTTTTGCAGATTATGCCACACGCCCTGCTTCCACTTCTTGTAACCTCACAATCAGAGGCTCAACTTCTCTCGCTCAAAATTCTTACTTGTCTGACATCTCAAGAATTGTCTAAGTTATTCGACTATGTCGATGACATTATCCCGACATTGTGTCAAATGTTATCGCCACAGAACTATCCACTTGTAAGTTGTAAGCCTTCATTATCTCATGTTTTTGTGTGATTTTGAGGCCGTTATATTTTAGATTGAGGCTTTCATAATATTCATGACGTCCTCAAGTTTAATTAACTTTTCTTTTGTGTAACCTTATGCACTTTATGGCTACATCATTGTAACTAAAGCAAAAAGTCAACTAAACATCATTAGAGGTTAAACGGAATCACTGAAATTCTGTCACATTAAATTCTGTCACATATTCATGTCTCATTAATGTATTTTTCCGCATTAAAATATTCATTCTACATGTTTTCAGACATCCATTTATTTCCGCCCATTATTATATATTATATTTTAGTCCTGGATTTTAATGAGTTCTAAAACTAATTTTAATAAAAGATTTACTTAATCCAAAGGTCATACATTACAGCAGTAAACTAGAATTCAAATGATTTACAGCCTATTTTATTAACCTTTGTTATATTAATATCCTCTTTACAATAATGTATAAATAGTTTGTTGCTAATTCTATAACATATACGTGCAGTAGCCAAAAGCGGGGCAGAAGAGCAAATTATATTATGTAGAATGAATTTATTAATAAGATATTGAAATCGGAAATTAAGACATGCAATTACTTCTAAAGAAATATAATTTAAATATTAACGAAAAATTGTGACCGAAAAATTTTCAATCGCGTTTTCTGTAAATTATAGATACTTCTAAACGTCTTTATCTGATGATTAGAACATCACAGAATCTTATTTTTAAATATTTTCTACAGTTATGTTGATCCATTGTTTTGTATTCATAATCTTTTCATTTGCTTATATGTAAATACTTTATTACACAATAATTATCCGAGTTCTCCAGCGGTATCTTCTTGTCTCCCTGTCAGAATATTCGCCTCTCCGCATGTCAAATGTTGGCTCATCTTGTCAAACTACCGGACCATCTGACAGCCAAACATCGTGAATCAGTCCTCCGGATTCTGCGTCAAACCACCGATGATAATAAACGAGTGGTTCGAACCCGTGCCGTTCATGCCGCTAACCTGTGGTGCACTTGAAAAAGGACGACATCATTCAGCGATTATTGAAACTATTGTTGACATTTAATTTGAATAGACCATGAACATGTAGTAATTGTTTTTGATTATGAATTATCAGATGGTCTATCTAGTAGGCACTATTACCCAAGATACTAGTATGAATTAACTTTTTCAAATATTTATTTGCAATATTTAAGATTATCGTTAATTGTGATTCAGTCTTACAAATTTGTGAATAAAGTTACATTTATTATTGCGTTCGTTGTGTATTTGTTTAGTTTGGTATTTATTTTACATCTAAACGGGTTTGATTTCCTTTAATATTAGAATTCCTAAACTTTTCATACAATTTTTAAATTTCGGATCAAATCAATACAATATTCATCAAGACAGCGCTATCTGTCTTTAATTAAAGCGCTCGAAAGGAATCCTCAATATAAAACAATTCCAAAATATTAAAATTAAGATGTTATACGCGGTTTAAAAGGTATCACGATCTTGTCAGAAGGATAAAAGAAATATATGATAAATTTAAAACAGTCAGCGCCATTACATCAAAAGTAATGTATCAAATTTTCATTATAAAAACTTACTCAGAGTATAATAAGCAAATATTTAATTGAGTATTCAATTGTGTTATCCGTTTTTAAAATATAATAGTAACATATTTGTTATTAATGTTATCTATCGAAGAAGTGGAAAATCTTGATTTTTTATTGACCTGCGAATGAACCATGATTACGTTTTGATTACACTGCAGCAGATATTTGTACACAATTCTGCATTGAAATCTTGAAATGCTTCACGGATAAATTGTTCCACTTGAGCAAGTGTCCTTGGCCTTTTCGAAAAAAAGTTTTTGACAATTCCCCAAACACTGAAGTCCATTGGAGTCAGGTCAGTCTATTGGTGCTCGTCGACCGATCCATTTTTCTGGGAATGTAACGTCCAGAAAGTTTTGTACTTTGGTGGCATAGTGGGGTGGCGCACCGTCTTGCATGAAATACAACTCGTGGAAATCATGTCTTCTGTTTAGTGCTGCAGGTACTACTGAATTTTGTAATAATTCCAAATAATTGTCACCATTTACAGTAGCTTGGAAAAATTCGGGACCAATAACTCCTGATAATGAAATTATTCAGATAAAATTTTTAATTTGACTGTATAATAACTTTTGGGCCCCTCTGCAAAATCACGATTACTATTATAAAACTTTATTCTTAAATATAGCTTTGGTTTTTTAACTTTAATTGATATAATAGAATATCTGCATAATAAATATAATTTTCGTCATCAAGAATTACACAATTTTTAATGTAAAATGGACTCATCCGTCTACATACTTATATAGAAACTAAAAATTATAAAATAACTTCTTTATCTTCATATAGATAATTAAGAACTATATTTTATTATATGTATATTTCCGAATTTCCAATATTAATTCACTTTCAAAATAATAGTTTTGTCGGTGTATGTTTAGACGTATCTAGTTATGTAATGCCTTTTTGTTGGCAATTAAAAGAGTTTCGGTATAATTTTATAATTATAGTATAATTTATTAACTGCTAACAATTTACCGATAGAAATTTTTTTTCAATAATTTTTTAAAAGTTTAAACTTTTGTCATGCTATTGTTTCATTTTCAAAATAGATATGTATTGTAAAATAATCACTATACTCTGTCTATTTATTGGCATCGGTAACTTCTAGATTACACCCTAAACTCTCAATTTTTACTTTTAAAAACTGTGTGTATTTAAAACACATTTTTATATTGGTGCTATCGCAAAGTTGTATCTGGTTTTTATGAATGGAAACTTCTTGATAATTTTATGGATTACTAAATTTGAAATTTCGCTATTCGTTATTTGCGCATTAAAACTTTTATGACTAAACATTTTATGATAATTCATAAAAATCAGACAAAACTGTCCGCTAGACATGTCATTCTGTATTAGGATCAGATGACAAAAATTATTTCTATAAAATATCAAACAATTTACTGAATATAATTATATAATTTATGTTTCTTAAATTTGTCATGTAAGTCATGTCTTTATCATATGGTTTCGTAATATGTATAATAATAATGTGTTTAATCTTATTTCGATGCAGACTTCTTTTCATTTAATCATGTGCAGAAAAGTTCTTTATTTCTTTACTAATTATTTACAACCATTAAATTCAAACTTTTTCCCTTTCGTATTTATATCTATATATTAGTGGATGAATATACATAATATATGTACATCTAGTTACTATATAGACATGTGCAATTAATGCAATGGATATTCGAATATAAAAGTTTTTACAGATGGATAGATTTTGTTTTAATATAAAATAACCGACTTAAAACATTACCGTTTTATCGATGACGATTGACCGTTTAGGAATCTGGTTTCTCTGACAACGAACAGGTATCAACAGGTATAAGAATTTCTCTGAACGATATCAAGGAAACCAGGTTTCACAAAACAGAAAAATGGAACAAATTAATTCAGAAGAGAGCTGCCACATCGAACGTTTCTTTATAATGGACTATCCCTTCATGTCTTGTGAGAAATAATTTCTTTTCGCTGCTTATATAGGAGTAAAACTAGACAGTTTACGTATTCCTGATTCTTTTGCAAGGCAATTATTGTTATTTGAGTGAGCATGTGTGTGCTGTTTCGGTAGATTTAGTTACATTACTGTGAGTAAAACTTGCCTGAATTTTATAATAAAACAGGAGTTTACTAATAAAGTTACAATTTTATTCTCTTTAAAAATACTCACAACTGTTTTATGCACTCAATAAACCAAAAAAAATTCTCTTACTAGCAGCTCTAATTGACGAATATATTTGGTTTAACAATTAAATATTACACATGTACAAAAATAGGGGAAGGCCGTATTATTATTCAGTCAGGGTATATTGTAATGTGCCCCGTGCTTATTATAGAGCAAAAGGTTTGCAAGTAAAATTCAAATTTGTTACACTGTTACATTGTGAGAGTGCCCCAATTTCTCGCATGCCAAAACATTCAATAATTTTAACTGAATGTTTATTGAATGTATATATTGAGCTGTTATATAATGTAAAATATTTAATAATTGTATTCCTGCCCTAAATTGCCTTAACTTTTAGTTTATTTTAAATTTATAAATGAAGAGTATATAGGGTATGTATTTATGTATATATGAGTGCCTACATTTTTGAAAAATAAATTAGTTTGTCGAATAATAAAAATATTTTATTTTGATGAATATCAAAAGTTCTATACTCTCATACAAATTAAATGATAAGACTGACCGGAAAGATGTACAGTACGCACTCGACAGAAATTAGCCAATTATTTTTTTTAATGTCTAACATTTTTAATGACAATTCAAAATATGTGATTCAGTTCAGTATAACTTAGCCTTTTCCGTGACCGAATTGGCTTTTCTCTTGATTGTCTTCTTTCTTGAATCATTCGTAATTATGTGCTATACTTTCCCAATTATCGTTACGATTTTTAAAAAATTACGTAGAAAATCTAATTAGTAAAAATTGTAGCCATCAGATCCTATAAGGCTCACTGATATCGGTTATACTATGAAGCATTTTAATCGTTTATCAATGCTAACAAGGATCAGTTTTATTATTTTTGTGAATTCTCTGTATGAAGAGAATATTAAGCTGGAAATCATAGAAAAAAACAAAAATGTCGAAAAAATAAAAATTATTTAGTATTTCTTAAGCTTAGCAAATTCTGCAAAGAATAAAATCGGATCCAGTCTTCTCTGAAATGTCAATAAGTCAAACATTTATTTCAATTAGGATACTTTACTAAAGCTCATGTTGCTGTGCTGACATTTATTTACAGCGAGTGTACAAAAATCTGTTTGAAATGATACAGTCGAATACAATTAATGCAGGTAAAGATGGGTGTGCCCGACAAATTCAAAAAAATAGGCAATGAACTTAAAACCAGTTTTGATTTAAATATTTCATTCAATTCACATCATTGATTATAAAATTATAAAATCCAGTGAAATTAACCGAAAAATTCAATTTACCAAATCGAAATATAGTTCCAAATCATATTTTCATGTAACATTCAATTTAATACGAAATATTGTATGGTCTAATACCTATGCAATTATTTAACCTTAAACAGTTGTTATATAAAATTTCAATATTAAATATAATTTCTATTCAATTATAATTATAGTCTAAACTAGTTTTGCAAGACGGGAAACTATATAGGTATTTAAACAATGAAAAGATATATTTTTTCATATAAATTCTATAAGTCCTTTTATTATAGGCAATAAATTAAGGAGCATGATAATATATATATATATATATATATTCGAACTCATTTTCATTAAGACTATCTTTATAAACATATATTATATTATGGTAATATACATACTAAACCATAATAAATATAAATTTTTGTCATTCAAAATAGAAAAAGGTGTAATAGCTCATATTATAAAAGAATTTATTATTAAATATTCATAAATATATATATATTAATTATGTATTTATAAATATATAATTTAAAATTATTATTTATAAAGATATTATCGTTTATATAAAAATACGTATAATTTAAAGTTAAATACTTTTTCTTAAAACGCAATACTTGTTATACAAAATTTAGAACTGAATACAAAATTTAAATTACAGAAAAATTAAGAATACAGAAATTTTAAAAAAGCGACTTCAAGTGAGGACTCTGAATAAGTTTCCTATTCTTTCAAACTTTCTATAAAATTTTCATAACAAGGGGGCTGTTCAAAAATGACGTCACTCTGATTATGGGGAGGGGTTGATAAATCCGTGACAAAGCGTGATGGTGGAGTAGAGGGGGTTTCCAAAATTGTGACGTCACAAAACATTTTTGTAAAAGCCGCATAAAGAAAGAAAACTCAGTTGTATTATTTTTTCTCTATTTTTTAAGCACATTGTTTCGTTTTAATTAATCGAATTTACAGTTTATGCGGATTCACAAATTATTTATAATAGTGTCTGATTTACGACAGTTGTACTCAGACATTTTTAAAGCATACTGAAATGCTTACCCTAATTTACAAAATTAATCTAAATGCCGAAGGGAGGTAATCGGCTTATGGAATGAAATGAAAAAATCAGCATAAAATGTGCCACTAGCAGTTAGGTCTAAACTAGATGAGCTGAAAGAACAGAATTAAAAAGAAAAGTAACTTTTTTGAATTTTTGAGGACGTAAAAGGGAGGGGGTAGAACTTAACGTGACGTCTTTTCTGGAGGGAGTTTAGAAATTTGTAACTGTGCGAGATACAAAGGGGGAATGGGTGTAAACATGGTCCAAATTTGCGTGACTTCATTTTAAAACAGCCCCACAATATGATGAATGATTTCATTAAATAATTATATATTATTTTTATTATTATTATTATACATTTTTTTAAATTTCATTAGAAATAACCTCTAATTTATACAATGATGAAATGCCTAAGAATATATGGCCTTATTTATCCAATAGTTTATTTTCTTTTATTGTGCTATTTATAAAGCAATAATTTGAAAAACCACATTTAAACTTCACACACAACTGAAGGGTCCAAACTTTGGATTTGCGTATTTTATTTCTATTTTATAATCATAATTAGAATAATCAGAATAAATTAATCCTTATATTTAGGTCAGTATATGTTGATTTCATAGGCTCAAGCCTTTAGGTTGAGAAATTTTTATACCTACCTTTAAAATTTAAAATGTATTTATAGTTTTTAGCTTTTGATTTTATATAGAGGACAAAAAATATTTTTTCTATATATTTTTGGAATAAAAAATTATATATATTGAATATATTTTATTAATATAAATTATTTAATTATTATTTAAAAAAATATGCAACAAAATATATTTTATTGAAAGCAAACAGTAAGTTTTACAAATTTATAATTACTAGAAAGCCAACCTTACATAATAAGCTACGTACAGTTATAAAAAAATCAGTTAAACTACATCCACTGCCTAATAAGATTTAATTTTTCCACCAATTAAAAAATTATTACTGGACAAATTTTTGATCTTTCATAATATTTTTGAACAAATTTTCATAATAAATGTTACATATTTTTCTAATTAAAATAAATCATTTCAAAATATCTCTGTTAATCACAAATAGAACTTTAAAAACACATTCAAGGGGGACCAAGGGAAATCAAATGGGTTTTTTGAACATGTTTTTGAGCTTCCTGAATGAGTTTTTGAGGCAATTTAATGTTTTTTTTAATTTTTTTTTTTAATTTATTGTTAATTAAATTTCATTTTTGAATGTATTTAAGTAAAAAAAAAAAAAATTAGTTTTTATCAAGGGGGACAAGGGAAATCAAATGTGTTTTAGAGTTCTACTTGTCTTTTAATCTTGAATAATTAATAATTATTTTCATAAACAGATTCATGATTTTTAATTAGGGTTTAGTTTTTATTTATGATAATTAGAACTTTAGAAATCCTCAACTAACTATAGTTTCTTATGAGCTAGCAAGTATGTAATTATATTTTAGAAGCAATAGAATATATATATATATAAATTTAGTACTAGATTTTTGATATAAGTAGCTTTTCAAAGTATATATATATACTTTTTTTAAATTTTTATTTACAGCATATTGCTTATTTTATTTTATTTCTAAATGTTTGTGACATTGATAGTTTTGGGAATTTTAAGTTGATGGAAAACACCTGTAACCTTACAGTCTAATTCAAAATTGTATAGGTACAATATATGAGCATTCATACATATTTGATTTATTGTCAGAAATCTGCTAGTTGGATAACAAAAGCAAATAATTATCAAATTTTGAGGCTCTATTATGTTTTTTTCATTATAATATCTAATATAGTGTTCACAGGAGTAAGGATTATTAATTATATTGCACCAAAGGTATCTTATTTGTTACAGTATCTGAAGGTTGATAATATGATAAAATAAAAATACACTGAGTAAATTTAGAGAGTTATTTATTTTACTTTATTGTTACTTTTTTGTTTTGTACCTTTTTTGGCTATATATTTTTATGATATACTTCTTGACACATTCCACCATATTATAATAATCCTTTACTAAATGTATGTTGATTTGTACACACAAATATTTAAATTTTCACATACATTATGAACATTATATTTTATAAAATTATAGTCAGAATTACACTATTCTGAATGAGAGTAAATGTTTGATTATTTTTTCATAAGAAGTAATTTTATACTATATATTAGTGTTGTTTTTTTATGTAGAAAATATAAAAAATCTATCAGTGTGACAATATTTGAAGGTGAAAAAGACATTAAATACTTGCAACAATTGCTTATATAGGAAAGGTGCATAAATTATCAGCCAATCAGAGTCTACCAATACTAAATATAGAATGATGTGCTCTGTGAATCAAATTAATTTCTGTTGCAAACATTGTGATGGCTTTCAGGAAAAGGTTAAACATATTTTATTCATATATATATATATGTTTAAAAAAGTTTATAAGAAGCACTCAAGAATGAAGTCAGTACTCATTGATGTGTTGACCTTCTTTCTCAATACACAAAGTACCATGCTGGGGTATGTTTTTCTAAAATTTCAGCACATGTCCAGTGAAATACTGTCACATTCATGAATAATTTGTTCTTGTAAATCCTGTAAATTTCTTGGAGGTGTTCTGCAGACCCTGTCCTTCAAATATACCCATATGCTAAAATACAAAGTGTCTAGATCTGGGGAGCATGCTGGCCATTCCACAGGTCCCCTTCTTCCAATCCACATGCCTTGAAATGTTACCTTTAGAAAACTGCAGAGTTGATACAGCCATTGATGTTAATCTCCAGGGGATTTTTTTGGGAATCAGTGGAGATATGATTTTTTTAAAGTTTTTTTAGCTCGGCTGGCGATTTTTGTATATTTTTTGGAAAAAATAAAAATTGTATGTAATTGTCCTGGGTATATAACAATAAACTACAACCTTAAATAAATTGGTTTTATTTCAAAAGGCTTATGTTCTCTATTCTTTTTAATTCATTAGTTTTTAGTTAGTTCCTGCTCTTCCGTTACCCCTTGGCTTTGTTGGATTTATGTGAGTTATCCTTGATAATATTTCTTGCTTTATAGCTTATGTTTTATTTTAAACTGATATAATTTTTAATTAACTTTGTTTGAAGATGTGCAATAGAGATACATAATTTCAGAAGGAATGGCTGGAAATTGAAGAGTTTCAGGGATGGCTGAATGAAATGAAAAGTTAAGGGTTTTATAATTACTGCAATTGTGAACTCAAGATTACCAAAAGGGGTATAGGAGTAATTAAGCAGCACTCCACTACCAATAAACACATAAATAATGCCAAATGTAGGGTTAGGGTGTACTTTAGAATCCAAATCAGATACATCAGTCAGCACTATGGAGGCAGCAATCAGCTGGACATTACATTCAGTTCATGCATCAAAAAGTTTTAATTTTGAAAATGATGCCAGTAAATTGTTTAAAGTGATGTTTAAATACTCAAAAATTGTTCAATAATTTAACTGTGGAAGAAACAAACAAACATATCTGTTGCAGTATTCTATTCATCCACATATGGAAAAAATTATTCAACAAAGATTTGCTGGTAAATTGTATAATCTTTCTATTGATGAAGCTGATGGACGGATGGCTATTGTTGTTAGGTACATCAATGATGAAGGAGAGGTTTCTGTTGATATTGAGACCTTATTAATTTTTCTATTGTTTAGATAAAAATTTGTTACTGTTTCCATGTACAATTTTTATTCTCACTCATTACATTAGTGTAATTAATTTTTAAAATTTTTTATCAAGTTAAGAATTATTCCATCTATATTTTAACCTGCATTCATAAATTTACTTGATAAAAATATAGATATAGGCCTGTAAAAATGAACTTTTAAATTGGTTCTTTTGTCTTTTTTTGTACTGGCTATATTTTTTTTCATTTTGCTCTGTATTAACACTGAAACTGTCTGAAAGCAACTGCCAAATGGGGAGCTGTGAACCCATTTTCCTTTGCTTATGCATGGGAATGTTGTTCACAACAAAAGTTTGCAGATTTGCAAATAAAATATGTTTAAAAGTGAGGCATTACATCTTTTGAAATATCTTTAAAAGTGGGGCATGACTTATAGAACACCTTGTTTATATATATTATCTGTTAATTTTTTGTCTAATAATATTACTTTAAAATCCTGATATGCATTATAATGACTGAAAATAATGTTTGCAGTACAATACAAACTGATCTGTCTAAACTTATCAAAACTGTATAAGTACAGTTTACTGTGGCTAAACTTTTCTTCTTTTTCTTTTTATTTATTTAATATTGGATAAACCAGTAAGAAAGTTTTTGTGTTAAATACATTGGTTTTATTTGTATTTTCCTTTTACAAATCAACAATTTCATTATATAACATAATTCATATTAGATATTAAATTTAGCCAGAGTAAACTGTATGTAAAAATTCAATAAAATAATTTTAAGTTTATGTATAAAAAGAGGTATTGATGAATATAGAAAGAGATATTACAAAGTCTCTTTTTAAAAAATTTAAAAATTGTAACCAAAAAATGCTTTTAGCATAATTCATAATGGTCATTTATATAATTTGCCATAATATATTTTATATAAAATGTTTAAAATATAATTTAGATATCATAAATGGTGATGAAGAATGGAAGAATCTTACAAATCTTGTTTTTTGTAGAGTAATAAAATTTTTACTAAATGACCAATATTTTTATAAATATAAATATACATTAATTTTATTTTTTATTGGTCTAATTGATTAGTTATGAAACCCCTCCCCTATATTTCAGGATTACTATATTATGGTAATTAATGTTCTTAATTGTATTCTTTAAAAAAAATTAGATACCATGTTGAATTTATTCTTTTACTCTTTTGAATATGTTTTACAGAATGCTGAACTACATATATTTATAAATAAGTAATAATATCTAATATTGTCATATCTGGTTTTATCCAGATAATTTTTAATATAGAACACTATGTATTTATCATTTGTTGAACACACCAGTAGTAATTTTTAAAATTCAATAGTACCTGACTAATTATACCTGAAAATATATAAACTGAAAGTTTCCATAATTTCCCATTTACATAGCTGGTAATTCACATATTTTGTATTAATCCTATATAGTGGCATCTATTGTATTTTTTAGACTTTTATCATTTAAATGTGCATTACTACTTTTAAGTTTTAGTATTGATTTTATTTCACCTAAATTGTAATACTGCTAGATTAGATTTTGAAAATCATTCTTCTTAAACACTGTTTGAAATTAGCCAATCACAGCAAGAATACTGTTTCCATTAACCAATCTAAGCCCACATCCAATTTGAACCACACATTCACGAGACAATCTCAATTTCAGCTGACCAGACACAGCGATGGAAGCATCCATGCCTCCCAGCACTACAGGAAGTCCCGCCGTCTCCAGCCTCAACAGTCTCTTCTCCTTCACCTCGCCCTATGTCAAGCGTCTTCTTGGTTGGAAGCAAGGTGATGAGGAGGAGAAATGGGCCGAGAAGGCCGTCGATTCCCTAGTGAAGAAGTTGAAGAAGAAGAAGGGCGCTCTGGAGTCCCTGGAAAGAGCGCTGAGCAGACCTGGAGAGCCGAGTGAATGCGTCACCATTCCCAGATCTCTGGATGGACGTCTTCAGGTGGGGCAATCTGAATTATTGCCTTAATTATCATTGGATCTGTTATCATAATTCCTTTATTTATTACGAATTCTTCGAAGTTTTATTGGACTTTATATATTAACAAGATATTTAAAGGTAGCGAGTTTAGTTTGGCGAAACCGACAACATTAACTTCTTCATATTTGCTTCAGGTAAACCGGATTGTGGGTCATTTAGAAACCATTTAGATAACAACTTCTGCTTGAGATTTTTTTGCGATCGGAAATGTTTTAGTACTAGTGATTGATTAGTAATTAGAACTATTTAATCAACATTCTTGTATTTCGAAGTGTTTATCTTATCAGCAATGTCACTTTAACTGATTGTGAATTGATGGTGAATGTCTTCAGTCTTTACAAGATTTAATCGAGGATTTAATGCATGTTGCATTTATAATGTGTCAAACTATTTTGTGATTTTTAATTGAATTTGTTTGTTATAAACTTGACGAGTTCAAATGTTTAATTTATAATTGCTCTTCTATTTTTATTTCTTTTTTAATTGCTCTTCTATCTTATAATTGCTCTTTTATTGCTATGATGTGAATGATACATCCGAATACAATCAACAACAAAAATTTTCGTGGTTTGTTAAATAAAAATTATTGAAAATTATGTTTACCCATATATAGCTGACGTTTAGCTGAAATTTAGATAATGTTTATGATTTACATGATATGTTTTAACCATGCACATTACATGTATAACATTTCAATGTGCTATCAGTAACATAATTCACAAAGGTTATTAAATACTGTAATATTTTGTGGAATGTCGTATATATAATCTTGTGCGTGTTTCCGATAAATTATTGTTTATTTGCTCTGTATTACTGATACATCGTATTGGCCGAAAATCTCTTATCTGGAAAAGAGAAACAATATCCATTTTAATGATTAATGTAACATGTTGCTCCACAAGCCTTGAACATTGTGACATGCTGGTATACTGATAGGGATTTTTTGCTAATAAAACCTCTTATCTAATAGAGAAACATCTTCATAGCGTGCTATATACGACTGAAAATTATTATCTTTTTAATAAAAATGTTTAATAATTATTAAATATATATATATATAAGTTTTAATTCTTTTTGTGGAGACAGTCATAGCTTTAAAATATACAAAATTGATGTACTCTATTTAATAATTAAATGATCCATATATAAGCTAATTTATCATAATTAATTGCTGTATGTACGTTATTTGACTACACAATACATAAAATTAACCAAAAAACTTCATCGGATAAGACTGATATCTAAATTTTTCTGGCGACGTAGAGTAGTTTTAATAATAGTAAAATACGTTCGAAAAATGTATCATTAATTGATATATTGTTTTGGACTTGTGAATGTCCTCCTCTATTAGGAAATATTTCTAGTATTTCATGTTCTCTACATAATACTCACATCGAATATAAAAGGGAGAGGAACTCCTAATTGTTTTGGAATAAGTTGTTGGTATTTAATGTTATGTATCCATTTTCAATTCATTTATATTATTTAATTGCATCGTTCTGCGCCAGTTTGTAAATCAATAAATTCGACATAAACTAAATTCATTTAAAATGTATTTATCCCATTATTTATACGCAGGGTTAGTACATGTTTTTCTCAAGTATAACTAACTGTCTTGTCTCGACATATCATTTACTAGGAAACTATTTACGAATCCTTCGCCAATACTTAGAGGTTACTAATTCCTCCAAAAAACTTGATTTTTATACTTTCAAAAATATTTTCCTTCCTTATTAGATTATTGACATGTAACGGAATTAATGTGATTAGTGGAGCCAGCTGCTCTTTCCACATTTAGAATGTGTATTCTGACTTGTCATAGAGTACCTACTTAGTGTTTAACAAATAACTATGTACGTAGTTATGTGCAAATGTTCCTAATTATAATCCACCGATAATAGCTTATGTTTCTGATTTTTATTTATAATTTGAAATTATATAATACATATTTGAATATACAATTATACATTTTTCGTGAATCTATTTTTCTATGTATATATACACTTGCATAGTATGGATTTTTTGCACACCTTCATATGCTTGCGTTTCAACCAATCAGGTGTCGCACAGGAAAGGACTGCCTCATGTCATCTATTGTCGTGTGTGGCGCTGGCCAGATCTTCAGAGTCATCATGAACTACGGGCTCTGGATCATTGCAAATTTCCATTTAACGCCAAGGAGAACGAGGTCTGCATCAACCCTTACCATTACCGTCGAGTTGAGACACCTGGTGAGTGGAAATGTTATGACGTATTCTTGTCATGAAGCCCGATAATAACAGTTTAGTTTGATTCTTCGTAATGTTAATTAGTAAAAGGAAGCAAGTCAAAGCTCTACACGAAGTCGATGAAACTAGCTATCATAACTTATTCAGTGAAAATTATCGAAACAAAAAAATATATACAAATTTAATGTGAAAAATATTTTTGTGTAGATAAAAAAGTTACGTTGTAATATATTATATTATATCAATTTTATGAAACCGTATAATTAGATGTAATTAAGTATAGCAGATTGTAACGATTGGTATCTTGTGTTTAGCATATTTCTTTATAGGTGTCTATTGTCTCTATTTTGACGTGGTTAATTTCATTTGTAGAACACGGTTATAACATGTATTATATATGGAGTGATGAATGAGTGATTCTTTGCATGCCGTCTTAAATAAGAATAATTACAGTTTTTGTCTGGTTCATTTCTATTACTGTCTATACAGCCACGCTTTCTATTCGTTGATAATGGTTTAGCCACAAATTATTTTCCGTACATTGATTTCAATGCAATAGTTCACTTATTAAAATGACAATGAATTATTTATTAATATTAATAATTGCGTTATGCGGGAAGTTTTATAATTATTATTTGGTCTATTAATATTCAATATCGAATTCGTTATTGTCTGGTAGGATTTTGTCTATTATTTTTTAACAATTTGGAAGATCTTTTTTTAACAATTGTCGAGGTTACCTTTTATCGTTCAAATTCTTCTTATTCATTTCCCACATTTATGTTATTTTTATCATCTGCAAAACGTTACTTCCATTCAGATTAGGGAAGTTTTTCGTTCCATTAGAATATCTGGGAACCATTATTGATGCTGTACCTATAATATAGTATAGCGATCTGTATTTACTCTCATTGGGAATGTGCATTATATTTGTATGATTAAACAGCATGACATCAGCTATTCCATAGTTGTGTCATTTATTTAAAAGATTTTTTCTGTTCGGTATAGTCAAAGGCTTTGTACGTCCATTAATATCTGATTATTTTTCATTTTGTCTGCCGATTTATTATAATATATAGTCGAACAAACTATAAATAAATGGATTTGATTGTAATTTTGTAGACCCAAATTGCTCTATAAATATGTATTGTTTAATTTAATGTATGCTAAATAATATATAATGCATAACATTAGAGATATTTAGCTGTCTTTAAATATATGGAGAAATTATTCTTTCTCTGGTTCCTAAGTCTAATGCTGTTGTATTATAGTTCAAATTTCTTCAATTATTTGAATGATATACCAACCAAATTATTTTAATTTTTAGTTTTCGTTATAAATTTTTAATTTCGAGGTGATTTCATACAGTCTATATTTTATTAGGTACAATATAAAGCTAAATGATAATTATATAGTCATGCTGCCAAACGTTAGTAAAACATGTTTGTAAGTTGTAGTCAATAAAATACATTTTACTTATTTTCAAATAATTATTTGTTGCTAAACATTTCAAAGGGATATAGTTTAGAGTATATTTTTTACTAAATTAAAAATTAAATGAATAATCAATTGCTGTTTTTTGTCCTTAATTGACTAAAATTGAATTCCCTATACCGTTTTTTATTCTCTATAATATGAATTCAGATATCCACACATTGTTTAAAGTCATTTTATCCTATATATATTATAGCTAGCTATTTAAACACATAAGTTTTTTCTTCAATTAGGGATCGTTTTATTTACAAATGACTCAATTTAATAGATTGACTCGAAATCTCCGAGCAATGTCCGTACACTGACCACAGCATCGATATGGTTTACCATCTCTCCTGATTTCTAATCAATTATTCAAATAACCACATTCCCTAACTGGTAAAACCTAATTGAAAATAAATCCTCTCCTATATATTTATTCCCAATTTTCCTGTTATTTTAGTAACCAAAGTTAAATGTTGGGAATATGATATCCTTAAATTGGAAATATCGCTGAATTTCTTTTACGTCCATCCTTTTGTTATTGAAAATTTAGTTTCAAATCCCTGAGACGTTCGAATTTGAAAATCAAATAATTATATTTTATAATTATTTTCAAAATACAGTTATTCATTTGGTTTTGTACATAGTTTTTATCTGATTTAAACAAAATTACACTTGTAAAGGTTTTTGAAACTATATATTTGGATTTTATAATTCAAATTTCGCTGAGATAATAAATTAATGATATTATTTATATGTAGAATATTTTACTTTGATAATCGAATTATAATTTGTAAAATTAAAACTATGTTTATTTTAAATTAATTTATTCTATTTAGGGATAAAATCTTGGCTGAAATATTTTTATCAATTTGTGTTTTATCGTTTTTAATATTATTTTTAAATTCGTTTTTTACTTTTTTTTATTTCTTTATTCTCACAGTAAAAGATGTAATATGCAGAATATCGTGCACGATTGCTGTCTTTACCGGCTTTTAAAGATATATATTGTAAAACAAGGCTAAATTGGCTGTCGATTTACCGTCGAATCTCATTGACAACTCAAGTATTCCGGCATTACAGTATCAAGTTTGTTTCATCTTCCATAGAAGGTATCTTTTGTCACCGCTTTCATATAATAATACGCCGTAGAAGAAGCTTGGAATTCGAAGATTTCTCTTATATAGTTCCATTGCTCTCGCACTTTGCCAGTTTCCATTCAAGAGTGTTCTTTTAATCGTAAGAAAATCTTGACCCTATTTAGAATCTTTGTCAAGTGTGGAGTTTTTTACATAGATCTATTCTTCTTATCTGATCAGATATTATTCAATATACGGGAAACTTATTTAACCATTAAAAGAAATATATTATATTGTGGATCTTGTTACTTGGATGTATAAGTATAATAGGGAGGTGGAACATATTACTATTAACTGCTTCGTATTCTCGTCCGATTGAGTGGGAAAGGACAGCGTTGCCTCTTGTTTTTCATTATCTTCGTGATGATGGGAAATATGTAGTCGAAATTGGTTGCACACTACGTGAATTAAATTGGGGAGGATTTTCCATTGAGAGTATTGTGTTGTTAATAACTATACACGCATACGTGCGCAGAGCCGAGTGGATACAACATATTATTCTAACCTCATCATCATGAATAGAAGACGAAGCACTGGAAGTTAAAATATAGTGCTTTAGTGAGTAATATTATAATATGTTTCAGGCAACCGGCCAGGTAAAATTGTCTATCTCGCGTGATTCGGAGTCCTTTTAAAACCACCAGCCAAGCAAGTTCTATACTCCAATTCTCTTGCGTGGAGAGACAGGAAACAGAGGAGAGAGGGGGGGGGTTAACTCCGGCGCCAGACAGTTTCTCAGTTTTCCATAGACGGTCGAGTTAAGTAGTGGCGCCATTACCCAGGACAGTTTCGTGACGCGTCATTGCTGGTTTGTGTCAAGCGTTAGGTAGCTAGCTACTGTTATATAGCTGTAGCCAGGTATTTTAGTCAGGCTGAATTTTGTATTCAGTGCGCGCGAGTATATTGCTTGCTTCTGGGTATAGGCTGGTTGTATGTTTGTCTTCGAATATACTATATACACGCTTCGCTGATGCGTAAGCGAAGGTAGCCTGACATACATAGCGAGTACCTAAAGCTCATGATGATTTTAGTGAGCCCTGGCGCCTGTCGAATACTTGGTGTGTGACCAATATTGTCGAAGGAAGAAGCGATTTGAATTGATGACTATGTTATAATTCATTTACATATATATAGATATAGATATATTAATTTATTGAGGGAGGGTGACTATGAGAGACACAGATAGATTACACTTACAGTTTATATGATGAAAACCGAGGATGAGGTTTGACTATAGCTGTATAGGTTTATGCTAACGTGGTCATATTATTGAATCGTTTCGTGCGTCCCTTTTCGGTCAACAAATAATTTTATCGCTTATAATAAATGTTATTCAGTGGGTGGTATTCTAAAAGGGGCGACAAAAGGACCTGGAATAATTATATAGACTTCTGATATCTTTATATTATAATTATTATAAAGATATTTTCAGCTATATAATCAATTATATTTGTTTGAATTTCTATACTATTCGTTTTTATTATTTGAGATTAATTACAATAAGTTACAATTAATTTGATTCAATTTGAAGTGTTCTTTGACTTCTATTGTGTACCTAATTTGCCACATTAACAGAATTCATTAATAATATTTACAATATATAATCGCGCACTGCGCGTATGCAAAGCTTAATCTTAACAACATTCTATATGTCGTTCTATGTATATTATAGTACTGCAGTGTTCAAATATATTTATTATATAACACGGATTACATCATATTTTAGGTATATATATATAAATATGTACTTTAAATTCCCAATAAACTATATACAAACTTTTATAAGAAATGTATAAATAATTATTATCGGATATTATTTGACATGGACATTAAAGCGAATTACAAAAATTTACTTTTTAATTATTGATTATATATTTATATTATATATAATGGTGGGTTTATATACCATTATGTTGGTCATATATACTTGGTTATGTTATATTTAATATACAAGGGCCAATAATGTTTCAACAATTATATATATAGGTACGTATAAATAATTATATATACTGAGTTAAAACTTGAGTGACCGTCTTGCAAACAGATTACCATCGCTTCTTATACGCAGTTGAGGGGAGATATAATCTTAAACTTTATATGTTGAATATCTCATATAGGCATATTTATATTGCAAACTTGGTATGTAAATGCAGTTTAGAGATTTTCAGTTTAATTTTATATTTATCTATTTTATGTTTTAATTTTAAACAATTTTAGCTTTTATTGTATAGTGCATATATAATAGTTGATATAGTATTAAGCTTGCTTTCCGAAATAATAATTAAATAACCCCTGAGAACCGAACAGGTATATATGTAGAGGAAGAAAGTTTTAGTGATTCACAAATGACAATGTTAATTGAATAATTATAATATTTTCTTACAGTTTTTTACTGCTGCACGCAGGAAAACTCTTTTGTTAAACAGCACTCTACTCATTTCCTAAATAAGAATCTTTTAACCATGCTTTTATCCAATATATAAAGCATAATTTTATATTTTTTTATAATTTCACCATGGTTATTGTTTTTAGGGATTTTAGAAGCTTGCAATATCGTATAATTTTGTATAACGATATAATTGCATTAATTTCCTCTTTGATATAAACATAAATTCTAGTCGTGTTTGTGATTATGCCATATGTTAGAATAATGATATAATCGACTTTTTCAGTAAAAATATATTTCATATACCTAAATATAAACATAGATTGTTGTTTTGATAAAATTTTGTCGAACTTTTATTGTGTAGAATAATATATTTCGGTATTGTCTTTGATTAAACTGTTTGCATAATTAAAGTTGATTTGGCGTATCTGTTGTATTATTTGGTTATAAGCTGAATGCAATTTATGTGTTTCATCTCTCTTACTTTTGAAGTGCCGATTTCACTTTTGTATATAAATTAAGGGAGATACGCATATATTCTTTTATATAATTAACATTTATACTTAGTGTTTTCATACAGTATATCTGAGTTATATATATACAGTCTATTTCATTACACATTTTAATTAGAGCTTATACGGTATACTAAGCAAGGTGCATAATTTCTCAAACATTAAAGATATCTTTTCAATTAGTGTGAAACATTCGTTTTTTATACCCTATATATAAACATTCAAAGTCAATTTACAGAATTTCATCTTACATAATTAAATACTTTATTCTTTGCAACAGATATATAACTTCTATATTTTACTTCAAAGATATTACGATATAAACTTGTCTCTTTTATTATTTTCGTATAAATTTCTTTTATACATTCATTTTTAATATTTCGCAAATTATAGCTTATTTACATATTATTGAAAATGTACCTATATATGGATTGAGTTATAAATCATGATAGCTAACTGCAAACTGGTAACTATATAATAAACTGAGAAACCAAATGATTTGCCTATTAAATATTTAATACGGCCATTTAAAATGATTTAATTCAAATCCCACAGAATTTTTTATAAACCAATTAGAAATACTATTTATAAGTAATTTTCTAAATAGATTTATTTAGCATGTATTATAGTCAGAGAAACTTTACGCGCCACAATAAATGATTTATGTTCATCAGATGTAGTTTATCGACCTATATTGTATATATTATATCCGGGACACCAGAAATTTTGTGTGACTCACAATTGTACATATATATAGGGGTATAGCTAAATTGTTTTTTTTATACAATTTCTGAGTATAATACATCAACCAAAGTGGTTATGATAGCCCTTCTCTGTGTGTGCAGGACTATAATACGGAAGAGGAAGCCCATGCATGCCTTGTCTATTTCCGAGAGGGAACCGGACGGGGTATGTAATAAAAGAGAATTATAAAGGTGTGCGGGGGGAGGGGGGCCGGGTGCTGTGAGCACCGTTCTATAGTGACTACAGAATGTCGTTATGATTAATTGGTAAACTAGCTGGGAATTCCCTAAAATAGATATTATAGAATAAATTATTCCTTTATTATTATAATTGATGCTTAATAAACCTGTTTTAGTTATAATTTATACACACACATTATATAATTCCCCGATACAAAGGTATGTATCTTGATCACGGTTAATCCGTGCTCTTCAGTACTCAAATGGATGGTGCATGCTGTGTACTGGGTTTATAAGAGTGTTTAAATTGATTATCTTTATTAATTATTAGCAATTCGTCTTTAATTTATTTTTCAGATCAATTTATTTGATCGATGTGCAGTTTAGAATATGATTTTTTTCTTTGTTGTATACGTTTTAATTTCACAACTAGAAGATGATTTGACTACATTAGTTAAATATGCAGCTATTTTCTTTAAACAATCCTTTTTTTCAGTTTTACCGCCTGTCCTTGTGCCGCGTCAGAGCGAATACCCGACAGGGTTCGCCACCACCAACGGACCCCCCTACCCCTTACCAACTTACCTGCCCGCTACTGATCCCAACATGTCCTACAGCCTTTCGGGCACCTCGGCCTACCCCCCTCCTCTCAACAACAACACTTTTGGAGGAGACCGACCTCCCCCAGGACATCCACACACTCCCACATCCCCGGGTTCGAACCCGCACATCCCTCCACTTCATCATATGCAGGCTTCCCCGGGAAGTGATTTCCATTCGCAGGGTGAGTCATCCTTGTCAAAGTCTAGTTTATTATTATTAGTTTGTTTTATGCAGCTAATACATTTTATTGAACAGAATGTGTGTGGTGTGGTTTTTGGGGTTGACTCTTAAAAATTGTTATCTGGTATTCATGAGACGGTTGAGTTAAACTGTGTGAATGTTATCAAAAATGTATAAATTTATTTGTATTTTAACTTATTTCAAATTAATCTTGTTTTATAGCTGAAAGATTTTCAAAATTTATTAATTGTTCGGTCAATTAGATTCAAATTAAACGTTATTTAGCAATAGCTAATACATAATTAACCGTTAGTGTGTGTTAGTTAATGCGGTTAGAATGTTAGCTCGTCATGTTAGTTAATCATTTTTTAAACAATATTTGATATTTATAGTTATTTCATTTATATTTCTTGTGGTCTGTTAAATTAAGGTGGAACTATTTGTTAACATAACGCCCTCTAGGGATCATTTATCTACTTAATCTGTTGTCACGCGTGTCTAGGCAGCTCCATCTACTCTCACCAAAGCAGCGAAGACCACATTGATCACAAGACGCATCTTCCTGTTTCCATGGAGACTGATTCTTTAGGGGGAGGTGAGTCAAAATAGATCAAATTGTAGGCAGATTTAAGATCATTTTAATCATGTAAACATGGGTCACAATATTTCTTTTAAATATAATGTAAATAAGACAACTCGCTTAAAAAATAAAATTCTGAAGTATTCAAGGAGTCACATTTCTTCGCTAAAGTAATAAAAGTCCAGTATCACACGGAAATCTAATTTCTGCTTTCCCTGTTGCCAGGGTACCATCCTGTTTCCTTCCGTGAATCTCACTACTGGTCCTCGGTTGTCTACTACGAACTCAATAATCGTGTCGGGGAGGTTTTCCACGCAAGCCAGCCCAGCATTCTGGTCGATGGTTTTACTGATCCTTGCAGTAATGGAGACCGCTTCTGTCTGGGTCTACTCTCCAATGTCAATAGGAATTCCACCATTGAGAATACTCGAAGGCATATTGGCAAAGGTAGGCCATGTTATATGCACATAAAGTTCATGTTAGAGTCGCTATTTTATAGTTTAATTTGATATATTACAATGAAAAAAATATTAATGGTATTAACTATTTTTATTAATGTTATTAATATTAACTATTTTTATGGATAAATTTTAAAATAATATTCCGTTTTGTAACATATTACTTTTTGTTATATACTACTACTTAGTAGTAATTCATAAATTCTAATTTAATTTAACTATGATTTTGTTCGACATTTTTCCAAAGATTTTCCAAAACTTTTATATTATTTACCTAAATCTTTTTTTCATTGCGAATTTGTTTAATCCAATTGTATTTTAGTAAATATATTGCTACAAATATATTAATATAAAACCCCTGTAACGAATGCGATTCTCCTTCAGGTGTTCACATCTACTATGTGGACGGGGACGTCTACGCCGAATGCCTTTCAGACAGCTCAATCTTCGTGCAGTCACGCAGCTGTAACCTTCACCATCGCTTCCACCCTACCACCGTGTGTAAACTCCCTCCAGGCTGCTCCCTCAAGATATTTTCCACCGCCGAATTCGGTCACTTACTCGCCCAGTCTGTCCGCTCCGGCTATGAGACAGTCTTCGCTCTCACGAAACTCTGCACCATTCGTATGAGCTTCGTCAAGGGTTGGGGCGCCGAATACCACCGACAGGATGTCACTTCGACTCCCTGCTGGATCGAAGTACACCTTAACGGACCGCTACAGTGGATGGATCGGGTGTTATTTCAAATGGGGGCACCTCAGGGCAAGATATCTTCAGTTTCCTGAGCACGTAATCTCACAACTTTCGTGCCAAAAGTCATCTAGGCTTGTTTCAAGCGATTTGTATTGAGCACAACATTCAACTTAAATTCGATTGCCCTTGTATAATTGGTTAGCACTATATTCTATTTTATGGGTTTTGAATAGTCTCTTTCGTACGAAAAATATAAATTCGTGCTAACTATAACGCATTTGAATCTGACTTCTTTTGAATTTTCTTGTTTTCATTTTCTTGTTTGCCAACGACTGTTTTCTTGATTTGTAACTCACAAAGAATTGTCGCAGTCAGTTTGTACACTAATAACCCACTTAACACAAATATTGTCTGTTGTGATATTAATACTTTGTCTGTTTTATTTCATTTATTATCATCTCCTCAATGTATAAATGATGAATTGTAACTCATTTTTTATATATCCTGGAGTGTTCCGTTGAAAGTTCCAATGGTTGTTTCTACTTGTATTATTTTAAACGAATGCTTACTGTTCTATGAAATAGATTTATTGTAAATATTATTCTTTTTTTTGTTCTAGTGTTACTTTAAGGAATTTAAAACAGTAGTATCAACTACATACTTTAATGTCGACAGTAACTAACTGTTTTGATTAATATTTTTACAGGACATCGTTTCGTTTTGTAAATATTATATTGATAGCCAATACGTATGTATGTAAATGTATTCTCCGTTTCCTTAATTTTACTTAACAATTTCAAACCGTTCCAAATGTTTATTTTAATTCTATTTTGTTGCGTAGAATTCACTGATTATAACTATTAATAGCTGATAAATTCAGGACACCTAGAATATCGGGACCATAGATCTGGACTGGAAACTCGCTTGTAAATGATGAGTCATTTACTCACATATTGTGTCCATAGCTTATGGATGCATAATACGAGCTTAAATTGTTCTCTACCAAACACATGTATTAATAAAAGTGCAATTTGCCTTGTATTAATGAAAGTTATCAGTATATACATTTAATTAGGTATTATTTATAAAATAGACTTGTTAACGAAATAAGTAATCTAAAGCAAATATGTGGTTTTATTAAAAATTACAAAATCATAACAAATTGTACGTATGGAGGTCAATGGAGGTCAATCACACCCTTCTAACCAAAGAATATAGAGAATTTGGTTCTAACAGAACAAAGGATCACGTACAAGATATGCATTAGTATTTACCAGAAGATTTGCTCTGAAGCTTTCGAATTTTTCTTTCAGATGGTTGAGAAATGTCTGGTTGCTGAGTTTGTGTGCTCCACAAGGTTCTTCGTAAAACAGTTAAATCGTTTTATCAAAATAATTTTTAAAAAATAAAAAATTGCGGGGTTTGAGGGCAAATCGTAATACACATAATGCAATGGCGATGTTGAAGCTATTTGAGAAACCATATAACTAATATATACAGTCGCAAGATTTTCAGAATGCAAACATTTGCCATTAGATCTGGGTAACTATCAATTTGAGAGTAAAAAAACCTACAACACTCACTTGGAACATATCCCTCCTCGGTTGACTAAATAAAGTTTTCCGTATATAATCGTCGGATAAATGCTCTACATTAAGGTTATGCCCATTTCAATATCAAGTGTTTTCACTCAAAAGCATTCGTTTTATACATTCGGCGCACTTTCTCGTAGCACTTATACTTCGGTTACATCTATTAATATAGCATCGATTATCATGAAGAGGAGCACAAGGAGGATCGGATACAGAATTGAAAAGCATGTCAAAGCGAATTTTTTAATGATACAAATCCGTTTTTCAGCTACAAGAATTTCACGAGCAGACACATAGAAGATAGGTCCACTCATTTGACGGTTAATACCATGAAAATCTTCCTTCAATAGGATTATTCTGAAGTTTTTCAAGGAGAACATAGTCAAATCCACGAAACTCCGTAAGTCGAATAGCTAGGTCTGCTAACTAAGCCAGTATAAGAGATTAGGATGCACGCATTTGATGTTTGTGAAGTATGTACAGTAAGACCGGCCCTGCAGTTGTTCTAGGCTGGCAGATTAGGATACAGATTTGGAATAGCTTTCACTTGAAGTTTGGGAATCACAGTATTTTCTGTCCTGGTTTTTAAATGTGTATAGTATAACTATTTGTGTCCATTGATTTGTGCTCATAATATGATCTAATGCGTCAAAATGCTGACTACACACTCGAGAATAATCCTAAACATTGTAGTGTTTAATTAACAGCTAACACAGCAGTGTTATATACTGCTAAGGACAGGCAAGCAACGTTTATTGTCATCGGCCGTCAAATGTAAAATATTAAAATATAATAAGCGTTTATTTGGGTATCAAAGTACATTAATAATAACAATCTTGTATAGGGTGAAAATTATACAAAAGGGAAGGCTGGCTACTTTTAATATGTGGGAATGGGGAGGATTATGATTGCTAATGGTGGTTTAATAAAGGAGAAAAAATATTGTTGTTTGTAAGCTGGAGATCTCGAAAAGTAAAAATTTCATGGAGCGGGGGAGCAGAAGTGTTGTTAACCCGAGAGAAAAAAACATAGATGACTTAGTAAGCCCATGACAAATTCTGTTAAGTTTAACAAATTCTGCAGAACATAGATAACTTACTAAGCCCATGCTAACTTGCATAAGCTTAGCAAATTCAATGCGCAAAGAACAAAAATATGTTTTGTTATACTGTTAGTATATATATATAGTAATAAATTATTTATTTTGGTAGAAAATATATTTTTAAAGTTGGTACAGGAATTTAAATTAAGCATCATATATATTGTCAAAAACATAGATAACTTAGTAAGCCCGTACTTAGTTAGCTTAGCAAATTTTTGTAAGTACTTACAAACTACTTAACAAATTTTGTTAAGTTTAACAAATTATCCAAGTTTTATCTTGGCGCTTACAAACTACCTTTTTTGCAAATTATTACAAATTTTTCAGGTAAAATAGATATGTTTTTGTCGACATCTGATTCTCTTTTAATCAAACATCTAAGAAATTTTTTTTCAGTTGAAAAATTTGTAAGTCCAAATCTCTATACTTTTACATGGGGATTTTCAGATAAAATTATTTGTATTAGACAATTCTGTACCTGTAACACTATTGTTCTTTTTACAATGTTATATACAATCACTCCCAACCCACTTTGTTTGGCGCCCCCTAAGATAACTGTGACCCCCTTCAAATAATCCTAGATACGCGTCTGAGGGTAAATATAAAAAAGTTTCCGATGTGTAACTCTTCATTCTACATGTTTTAGTGTAACGGCTTTTTTGATACGGTCACTATTTTTCTCAAAAAATAAAATAAAAGGAAGGCATAATACGATGTAGAGACAGGCAGGAGATATACAAAAATGTAAAGGTAATAACAATTGGAACAGTGATTCTCCCACATCGTGTTTATATAGGACAGCTTACACGGCAGCTGACTGGTATCGATCGCAAGCAAACCTCCCATAGTCTGTAGTGTCTACTGGGTTAATTAACTGTCTCAAGTTTGTGTCAACAAAAATTTACCGAGCAATTGTCTTATCTTACCAGTGTACTATTATATAAGTTCAACCAATAATATCAGACCAATATCTTTTGAATTTAGATAATCAACTATTTATTTTACTATTATATATGCATAATAATAATTTGTGAATTTATTTCAATAAATTAAATATTACATTTAATATATATTATTAATTTAAATAATTAAAATTTTTAAGAATAAACTATTAAAATGTAATAGATAATTTATTATAGTTTTTAATTAATATATTTACAGAAATAAATTAACCAATTAAATGATTTCATGATTTTACATCGAGTTTTGTTCACATTTGTTCATATCGTTGGTTTGTTTGGTTGTCTGTTGCTAATTATTACTTTTATTATTATCGTTCGGAAAATTGTAATTCAGAGATAAAAGGTAAGTTTTTGGTTTTTAAATTATAATAGCAACGTTCGTTATATAATGTGTTTGCGAAATATAGAAGCAATTTTGTATCCAGCATAAAAGTTCGGTTTTAAATATTATTCTTGCTAAATACAAATTTTTACATTAATAATTTCATAAAGTGATTTTATTTTAAATTCGCTTCTTTAAATTCTTTTATTTGTTAATTATAATGAGTATATATAGTCCAGTCATTTTGGTAAAATAATGCGGACAAATTGAACTAACACCTGAAAAGTCCCAAAAATCCCATTGTAATCCTGTAGTTTAGCGCGGTAAATTAAAAATATTTATAACACGATTTTGATGTTCAAGTGTGGTGGGTCTACAATAATGTTGGTTTAAATCTTTGTTTCGACTTTTTAGCTTTTGATAATCAAATGTTTCCAGGACCCCAGCATCCATACGAATCGCATTGAAAATATGTGAATGCGCGCCAGAAGGAAATTAAAATGTCAGTTTGGAAAAAAGTTAAAACAAAGCTTTAAACCAACATTATGGTAGACCCAGGAACCACACTTGAACATCAAAAACGTGTTATAATTTTTTTTAATTTACCGCACTAAAGTACCGGATTACCTAATCTTTTTTAGTTGCTATTAATAAACTTAAATAAGCAAATAAACGTATTATTCATATTTTCTTTTAAATAATTTTAAATAAAGAGTTTTCTCCATATTATAAACAAAAATTATATAAATTATTGTAATGTTTACTTTTAGATACATTTGAATATAGTCTATTTAGCCGACTGTTATGCTAAAATTGAAGTAGGAACTGATATTCAAACGTAAATTGTATGTGCCGAAAATGAATAGAAAGTGTATAGAAATCTGTAAATTATCTTCATAAAAGACATTCATAACGTACATCAGTCTACGGATTTAGTATATTTACACTACACACTATTCGGACGTACATACGTTAATTACTCTCACTATTAACTTTTATAGAAATATTGGATAATAAAATCGATACAAAGCTTTAAACCAACTTAATATTTCTAAACCTGGTCTACCACACCTTGTACACAGTGTTTGTGTTTAATTAAAATTTATTGCACGACCAATTAATCTGAAATCATTTTCGGCAAATAAAATTTGTTTTTATATGCAGAAATTTTCGCCACATATCAACGACCACATTGAAATGTAGACATTACAATATAGACATTAAATATAATTATACAATTTTGGCTTATAATATGTAGAAAATTAATAGATAAATAAAATTATTTAAAAGTTGATAAAATATGAATAATACGTTTATTTGCTTTAAAATAAAAAAAAAACTAATTAGCAACTAAAAAAAATTAGACAATGATATTTTTTTGGACTTTTCAGAGGTGTTAGTTGGTACGTATATCTACCATAATCAATCGTCAAACCTTTGTTAGCAATTTTTCCAAAATTTCGTGAATTTTTAGCCAGAATAACCGGACTTATATAAACGGTACAGTAGGTATAAGATAATCCATGAAATCTATCGATTTAAGTAAACTTAATACCTCATTAACCGATTACCTCATTTAACCAATTTTCTTTTTTCCGGGAGTTATATTCTGCGGATTTCTCTGCCGATTTTAAATTTTATTGACCTCACCAACTTTAACGAGCGATTCCAGCGACAGATTCAATAAAATTAAAAAATTAAAAATTCAATCGATTTTAAACAAAATTATATTAAAACATAATATAACATAATTTATTTATTATTTTTTAATAAAATTATAGTTTCAAATTCAATTTAAAGCACCCCAATTCACAAAAAAAGTGTAAATTAAT
>JAUZNC010060495.1:0-43784 GCA_034780395.1 Vannuccia rotundouncinata | reverse complement strand
AAGAGAGATTAATAAGCAAGTTTTGACACAAAAAAAAGAAAAGATTAGGTTAGGTGATAACTTTTGAAAGAGGGCCTCAATAGAAACACTTTTCGCACGATGAGAACCGCAGCAAAATTTACAGTAGAAATATATAAAATATGTAGGTATAACTCCTGATGAATTGCACAAAATCAAAGAAATAATAGAATTCCGGAGGAGCGAGCGTGCGTGCGTCGTACTGATGATGTGTTTATTTAAATAAATACCATTTATTTAAATTTTGACATGACTTCTAGATATTAAAATATATAGCTCATACATGAATTTATTTAGAAATTTGATGTACACATCATAAATTTAAATTATCCGCGAAAAGTCGAAATTCCTAGGAAAATTGAGACGGTTTAATTTTACATAACAACAAAATAAAACATATTAACGGTTAGTTTACGTTTGGGGTCTTACATGTAAATCAAATGTATAGGTAAAAATCAATAAGTGTACCTCAGGTATCGAAGACAATATTTAAGGTATTGATGATGATATTTAATAATGTTTTTAATATCATAATCGAATTCTCCATATACAATTTAGTACTAATAGCCATTAAAATTAATAAAATCTGTTACTGTCTTGTTAAAAATAAGCGTATTGGTAAAAATCAATAAGTGCCAATCAGGCATCGACAAAAATAATTAATGAAGTTATTAATTAAAAATCAAATTCTCCATATGCGATTTAGTATTAATAGCCATTAAAATTATTGAAATACATTTCTGTCTTGATAAAAATCAAAGTATTGATAAAAATCAATAACTGCTAATCAGGTATCGATAACATTAATTAATCAAGTTTTTAATTGAAAAAACAAATTTTCCATATGCGATTTAGTACAAATCACCCCAAAAATTATTAAAATAAGATACCGTATAGCCGAAATAAAAGTAATCAAGTACCTCACACATAGCATTTAACAACACTATAGAAATTTGAATTAAGCGGGGAAAAATGTTCAATATTCAGGCAATCTTTCATACGTATTGTGAGGAAGTAATAAACATGTCTTGTGGGGAATAAGAGAAACACATGTCACTAGAATTTGAGTTAAGCGGGAAAATTTTCAATTCCTAAGCAATCTTTCATAGATATTGTGGGGAAGATTGAAAACACTTGTCACTATGTATTATGGAGAAGGGGAGACACGTTTCACTATGTAAGGTGGAGAAGGGAAACATATGGCAATAAATGGGATTGAGACAGACACAATAAAGTGTATGTAAGGATTGGGGAGACGAAAAAATATATCACTAAATGAAAATGCTGCCAATAGGCGCCGATTAGTCAAATGCTGTCATGACTATTTTTAGAACCGCGAGAATTTTGGTGCTCAATTTTTTAAAAGGGATAATTAAGGTCTTTCCCGTGCTTTAATCGCTTAAATCCGATTTAATTTTGTATATGAAACAAATACCGCCGACTATATTCTAAAAGCATTAATCCTACGGATTAATTTTAACTTGAATTAACTGGACTCCTATTGGATAACAATTTAATTAGTAAAGGGGCGTAAAATATTTAAAATGTAAAGGTGCGCAAAAATTTAATTAGCAAATGTGTGGAAAATAATATAACTAGCAAAGGGTGCGGGAAAGCTACCGCCAAGTGCATTGGTTGCTATGAGGTAGATGCCACTATCTCGATTGCTATGAGTTGGATGTCAATATCTTTTACTACTCCTATAATATCAAACTAATTGCTGTACATTATACCCAATATCCCGAACATTTACATTATTATTATTACGTATAATGGTACTTAATCTGTTTCATTATACTCACAATACTCATTTGCGTTCTGTCAAATGATTAAAATATACATTATTATTATTATTATGATTCTTCTCAATTGCGCCCACTGCCATCGTGTTCGAAACATATGGAGTGGAAATAATTTCAGTTCAATCATCAATTCATTGAAAAGATCGGTTTCATATTTTGATTTAATAATAACTTCCTGAAATTTTTTGTCCGTCATCTCACCGGATTTTTGTGTTCATCTTCTTGTGTGTCACCGTTTCCCATCTAGTCCAATTGATAACTTCTGATGCATACTTTTCCAAAAGAGAGGAATAGTAGTATTCAAGGATTATTTCAGGCCCACAACTAGAGCTTTTTCGGTTAATACATTCGCAATAACCAGGACTTTTTATGACATATAGTAGTCGCACTAAGAGATTCTGCATTGTCCACAAACAAAGCACTCAACTCACTTTTCTTGCACAATGTATTCAGCAAAGTTATTTTCCGATTCATGTTCGAATGATATGTGCAAACACACTTTGTTTTTCTTGCTCTTTGCTTTGCTGTCATGATACACACTGACAGGCCTCAGTTTCATGAAGATTTTCAAAGTGTACGATGAGTATTTCTCCTTAAAAATGACATATTTGTCCATTAATGAATGTTGGAGGACTCTCTTCCAGTGTTTAAGATTTTTTTGTCGATAATGCTTTGTCCTGGCATTATTCTTGATTGTAAACCTTCATTTTTCATAAACATTTGAATTATGTATGTCCAGAATAATTTTTTCTACGATAGTGATCTGTGGTTCTGTGTGTGTTTTTGTTGTTGTTCTCTGATAATATACCTTTTGGCAAACCAATTTCTTGTATCTTTCTCGGCGTCATCTTTACTGCTGGGAACATTTTTTGAAGTCATTCCAATCAAAATTTTCTACTCTATCATCATCCCCAACAGCCTGTCTTGCATCATTTCTGTGCCGCCAGATTGATCGTTGAATATATCGGTATTGAGAATCTTATTCTCTCTCGAAGTGGAGTGTTTTCTGCGCTCAATCGCCTTTCTTTTATGGGTTGGTTTTTATCTTCTCTGTATATCTACGATTGCGTACTCTTGCCATTTCTTTCGCTTTCTCATCCTTCGCAGTTTGTGTTCATTCGTCCAATCGTAACTTCTTTTTAGGTAACATATTATCTATGAATAGTTTTGGTAAAAAACTAAAAATACTCAAATAATAGAAAACACCTATAGAGATATGCATATATATATATATATTCAAATGTTAAAGTATAGTGTAACAATGTATACATTTATTCAGGCGCCAACGGGATCTCAAAACGAATACTTTGTTGCCCGAAAATACAATAAATAATGCTACTTTGTATTTAATTTATTTTATGTCAATGTTGCAGTTTTCGGGCAAACAATTTAACAATGCCAGATTTAATTTCATAGACATTTATTTATTATCAAAAAATATGACAGATATTAACTATCATGGAAATAGATGTATGTGGTAACAATCTTATTTAAACAATATTTGCAATCAAATGTAAGTAAAGAGACTTATTTTGTAATAGTTATGTTACAATTTGAAAAGGACCCATTGAAATGCACGTTAATTCTAGCAATGATATTTTCTTCAGGCTCTGTTGTGGTTACAACAATATGTGACTACTTTGGACACATTTACAATTGCTTATGAAGTACACAGATGAGCGGCCGTAGCTTACAATTCGTGATCTTCATCTCGACGTTTTCTACTGTATCTTTCGATGCCATTGGTTCTTGGTGATTTAGATTAAGGCTTCGTGAAGAGCAGTGGAGATTCTTGGATATATGATAAATATATATCCCATGCAACTAATGGACATTCGTCTTCGGATGATGGATTTTCGTACATACGAGCTTTCTTAGCATCTTCGGAATTTTCTTCCCTTAAAGAAGCTTTAGCATTTTTTGATGGTAGTTCGTGATTTAAACAAACATAACGTTTGCCAGTGGATGATGTTTCAGTCGCAAAACTAGACTTATTGAAATATGGTTCTCATAAACTATCATTTTAAGTTACTTGAGAGGAGTAAGGGGTCCACAATTATAAATTACACTTTTAATAAAAATTAATTATAAATGTAGCCACGGCACTATTCCAATTCACAATAATTGCATTACTTTTCATTTCAATTAATAAATGTTAATGTAATTTATTTATTTATTATAACAGAATATAAAGATGAATTACTTCCTACATGCAAACTAAATAAATTTAATAAACGACAATATTGGCATAAATCAGTTATGTAAACAGTTAAGTAAACATTCCCTGATTATGCAGAGACAGCCACTGCCTGGCCCTAGTTAGTGAAGTCCTTAATAATATCTATCATATACGATCGAACCTCATATCAAAAAATACGTACATATTCAACAAAAAATTTGTATTATTATTAGCCAATTATTAGCCATAAATAATATTTTATTACATTTTATATTTTATCAGAATTGCACAAAGTAAGTTATATAATTATAATGTAAATTGTTGTATGTTACTCCAAAGCAGTGCGACTTCTCCTATCCTGTGTACCGGAATTTGAGCAAGTTTAGTGTAGGTTTGACAATAGAGTACTTACATAAGTATGGTTTTGACTATATATAGGTATATTTATTTATGTAACTGTTAGTATTGGTCATGTTAGCAATTAGGTTAAAATAATTTTTAAAAATAGTTTGCTCAAGTCAAATATTAATTTTGTTAGAGCTAACACAATTTATAATTTATTATTTCTTTTGTAGTATATGAGCTAACACGCTTTTGATATTTTTGCTATAATAATATTACCTTATACCTTAGATAACAGTAATATAATATCATATGAAAGCAAATATATCTTTTTATTTCAATGAATTGGACACATTCTGGCAATCAAAACTAAACGTTTATAGATAAAATTACTTTTTTCAAAAGACACTCAGGACTTTTTGAATATAAATTTAATAAAAATTTAAAAAAAGTGTTATCGATTGGTTATATTGTTTTTGGTTATTAATTTTATTGGTTTTTCATTTATGAAGATATTGTCACATCTTGATTTTTGGAATTATTATTTGCCTTCCCGAACGAACAGCTGTTATATTTGCAAGCAAATGAGTTTTCATTTTCGCAAGAGCAGTCATTCCACATTTCTCCAATGTTTTCTTTATTATAGATTTCAACACAATTTTCGTCCCCATTCTTATTATTTGGTTCACCTGGAGAAAATTTACTGTAGAAACAAAAAATATAATACAAATTTAATAAAGGAAAGTATAGTAATTTAGAAATAATTATATTTTTAAAACAGTAAGCTTATTTTTTTAGAACTTTCAAGATATGGATTAACAAAATAGTAGAATAAAATATACTAATTTGTTTATAAAAATGGATCATTTAGAGAAATTAGTTCAATTTAAAAATAGTAGAATAAAAACATTTGCATTATTCCAAATATCAATTAATTGAATTTTAACAAATTTTATAATATTTTTAAATACTTTATTATGTATAGTTGAATTCATGTATATATATATATATTACATACATATATTAAACCCATTAGTTTTATAAATACGTAATACAGTTTAAAAGATTATCTATTTCTTTATTCTGACAGTAATGTGGTAATCTGCATTACGGTCCTCTATTCTTTTATTTAAAACACACAAAATCAATAACAATACTACTGTCCAAAATATTTTACTGTTTAAGCGAATTTTTTCACATTTTCCAATTTCGGCTTTTATCAAAGGCTTTGGGAATGGGCAAATAGCAATCATTGTGATATTACTTAAATATAATTTTATGGTTATTATTACGCATTTTTCATTCAGTTCCGTAAAGAACAATGTTATTCTGTTGGTAACAATGCTCTCTGCTTGTGGAAGCTTTCACGTTTTTTCCAATGATTTTTTTATTATATGAAAATATCGTTGCCATTTTCGTCGTGTTGAATTGTCAGCGGTTCTTTTCTAAGATCCCGAAGACACTCTCGTCCCTTGAATCCGAAATGATAAATAGTTGTCCTAAACACTTCATCTAGCAATATTTTTGGTGTTCATCGATTGAAATAAGAATTGAGTTTAGCAATATCGTTGAACTTAATAACTTGATTCCTTTGATTGTCATGCCCTTCATCTTCTTTATTTAACTCATTTCAAATGAAATCTAGGTGAAGAGCATTAGATGTGAGATCACTCTGAAGGGGCAAAACATAAGCCAAAGCTGAATTTTTCAGGAAACATTCCCAATACCATTAGGAACAACAAATCCAAAATCCCCGTGAATCCTACTGGAGTTTTTTCCAAAATCAAAGATGGCGTCTAAGATGGCCGCCAAAATCTTAAAACTGTTATATCACCGCTTAAGATCGACGTAGCTTCACAATTTTGATGGCTACATACACATTTATTAGGTTAAGGAATACAATAAAACATGTTCTGAATCACTAAGTGTTCATACACAGCTAATGTACAGTATCTAGCTGTGGCCTGTTTCACAATACAATAGGCTGATGCATGGCATCATAAAATCCAAAAGCAAAGTGAAGTCGAAGAAAACTCTTTGTACATCCATTGCGCACGCAATCATATCTGCATGTAGGCCGATATCATTCGTATCGCCAATATTACTCTCCACCGCCATCTACATACATCGTCGATATGCCTCAAGAGAACTAATCGACATACTCAATGCACTTGGGTTTTCAGATGACTAGAGGGAGGTTCGACGTTTGACCAGTACATTCATTGATAATGAACCATCGTATAATTTTACCAGTTTTACACAGATGGTGTTTGATAACGCAGACCACAACATCGCTACACTCACAGGACATGATACATTTCACTCCATGGGAGGGATTGCATGCGTGACTCCCACGTAGTGCCCATCAGCAGAATGTCATTAGACGACCCCAATCAATGTGCCGTCAGCCTCAGTAATCGGATCGCATGGCAAGGTTCCTATACATACATACAGAAAGCCTTCCTTTCCTGGTATGTGACAAAACTGAATCGGTCAAATTAGCAGAAAGGCTGGACTGTTTCTGGCGAGCATCGTACATCTTCGATCATATACGATGGAGGAAACTCGGACATGTCTAGGGTAGAAATTCTACCTTTCATAAACTTGGATCCTACCGAAGAAAGTACAATATACATGGTCTTGCGTATTGCCAAAGATCAGATTGAGAAAGCTGGGCAGTCTGTTTGTCCTGTAACCTTCGATCAACCACTCTACTGCAAGGCATCTGAAATCATTGCAGCCTCTCCTGAATTGAAAACATATCTCGTCACCAGACTATGAGGATTTCACCTGATCATGTCCTATATGGGAGCGATAGGCTATATCATGGGTGGAAGTGGATTAGATGTTCTTTGGCAGACAGTCTATGCAGGTGCAACGGTACAGCATATGCTCAATGGGCATGCATATGCCCGTGCTCTTCGGGCTCACTTTCTGACATCGGCCGCGCTAACAACCCTTATCCTATCACAGCCTGGATGATGTCGACACAAATAACTACGCCAGAAATTTTCATCATTGATAGATAAAAATCGTGACGTTCACGATATTCAAGTAGACTTACTCGTCTCCGGCCTCGTTGATGTGATTGAGAGAGCAAGTGTAGATGTGGCTGCATATCGTACAGGCAAGTTGTGAATAAACTACATCAGACAGATAACGATATTGAAACTGTTCATTCATGCAGAAAGAAGCGGTGATATGGACCTGCATTTGTATGCAATCTCCTAGATGATACCATACCTACATGCTGCAGGGCATACTCAGTATGCCAAAAGCGCCAGGCTCTACCACCAAACCATGAAAACGGTCCAATCGGTAATGTCGGGAGACGATTACTCTCGATTCTCCAACCACGGCTACTTTACCATACGACGTACGCACCACTTCTGGTCGGGTAACTTTACGGATCAGACAATAGAACAGGATATCATGAGAATGCTAAAGAGCGCAGGAGGAATGACTCACGGCCGCGAAATCACTGAGAGAACACTTACCAACTGGGTGCTTTCCTTTCTCTTCACTATTCCAATCTGCAAAAGCATCGAACGATTCACAAACGTCAATTTTACGTCATCAGACCAGCATCGTGACCTCAATGCAGGTAATGAGAGCAAGGACAAGCGAGACCACGAGATGTTCTACATGTGTTGTTATCAGCGCATTCACCATTCGAGTACATGTGCGAGTCTGTTGTGTGTATATCAACTGGCATGACTGCGGACCAAACAGTAAACTGCGAGAATACGTTTGAGATAGGCTGCGATGCAGCCATTGCCATGACAAATTGAAATTTTTCTGATGTAAAACTCAACCGCAATGACAAAGTGAAGACTATCGACAGAATAGCCAACACTGTTACGATCTGAAATGAACGCGTGACCATCAACCCAGCCGTTCTGTTCAGCCGCATTACATATATACTGTGGGACAGTTCTGAAATGGAGGTATACTAGTCATACGAGTTGGCTCCACAGCCACCATCGCTTTTCCAGGACGGGCTCATGAGAAAATCTCCGAAGAATGCATTAGGCCAGCTTCTTCGATCTAAGGCGCCGCTTGAGTCTCGCTTTCCTGACGATGCCATGTATATCGTAGATGGTGGATATCTGCTTCAAGTTTTGATTTGGCCAGCAAATCCTACATATAGTCAAGTATGTGATCAGTATGTGTCGACAAGCTTGACAAAGAGAGATACATTTCCTACAATAAGTCTATACGACGATCCTCACTGACTACTGCGTTCAAACTCGAATCCCTCCCCCCAACGTCACGCGCCGCATACTTCCATTCACTGCGAACGTATCTACAAGTGCAGCAGTGGATAAGCAACACGCCAGATGCTACGAAATGGGGCTGGTCAGCCCACGATACACTGCTCAAAATGGTTGTATGTGGCTGTGATGTAGGGAAAGGTAATTGTGGCCGAGCGTGTGTGTATAGGAAGCTGGCCTTAAAGTGTGGACCAGGGTGTAGGTGTGTCGAAAATAAACAGTTCTGCTCAAATGCTCTGAGTTGTGAAGCAGACAATCGCGAACAAGAATAGGTAGGTACCTACTGTATAAATGTTTCAAAAAATCCATGATATGTATGGATATACAATTACTGACTTAGAACATGTTTTGTTGTATTCCTTATATAAATGTTTGTTGTATTCCCTAATAAATGTGTATGTAGCCATCAAAATTGTGAAGTACATCGATCTTATGCGGTGATATAACAGTTTTAAGATTTTGGCGACCATCTTGGACGCCATCTTTGATTTTGGAAAAAAAATCCAGTAGGATTCACGGGGATTTTGGATATGTTGTTCTTAATGGTATTGGGAATTTTTCCTGAAAAATTCAGCTTTGGCATATTATGTTTTGTCCCTTCAGAATCTAATGCTCTTCGCCTAATCATCCAGATCTGAAAATTCTTCAAACGTTTTAGCAATCTCATCCGTTTAACGGTTATTTAGACTAAAGAATTGTTCAGTAGGTTCAATTGTTCCAGATAAATCATCCGTTACCAATGAAAGGAAGGACCTTTCTTCAGTATTTAATTCGAAGTTTGGTTGAATATTAATTTATTATTTTTCAAATTGTATCAGACAAAGAATTAAGGATAAATGAAGTAATATTTAATATTTTAAAAATTGCTTTCAGCGAAGAATGACAGATTAACGGTATTATAATATCTATAATATCGACTTTTATCGGACCAACGAATTTGAGGTGTTATTTAATTATCATCTAAACATTCTATATGGTTAGATGAGGCAAACTATAAACTAAACAGACAGACAGACAAACTAAACACTAAACAAGGAATACAATGGTACCAATTTAAACTTGGTATTGTATATTTTTAGCTTACAATTTCTAAAAAAACTTTTAAAACTACAATTGATATTATCGTTGGTATGGGTATCTCTGGTGTCTAAATGTATATTTACGTAGAGGTAGTTATGTTGGTATAGTAGTTGAGATTGCCACAGCCCAGATACTGAAGTTAAACAGCATCAAACATAAGCGAACACGTTGCACCACATTATCCACCAATGTCAGGCACAGTGTTGCACAGGAGACCCAACTTCCAATATACATAGGGATGATGCTGCATGCTCATACACGCAAGAAGGAACTGGTTGACAGACTGTCACACCTTGGCCTTGGTATCTCCTATGTTGCATCCAGCTCTCAGCACAGATGCAACAGTGTCAACCAATAGTTCCATAAAAAACGAGTGGTCTGCCCTCCGAAGATGTGTGGCAAAGTGTTCACAACTGCCGCTATTGACAACGGTACCGCCTCAGTGAGTTCTGACAGTATCGTCCAGATTGCTCACATAGTCTTCTTGCCACGTCTAGCAAAACTAGGCACAGTGTCGCATCCAGTTAGAGCGTAGAACATTTGTAATGCACGAGCCATCTCTCGTCTTAATCCAGCTGATATTTCGGTTGCTGCTCCTAGTTATTGGAAACTATTGTCTGTTTTGAAATGCCAGCCACAGTTTGTCTTCTGGTTGCAACTCCTGTGTCAGGGACACTGCCAGCACCACAACATCGATGTTTACTTTCCGGATGAGTAACATTCGAGTGCCATGGGGCGAGTGAGGTCAAATCATGCAGTACTGGTTTGCTGAGCACTGCCTCTTCATCAGTAATGACGAGTTGCTTGTCCTCCTGATCAAACCATTTCATGACAGCTGATGAGAGGAACCTGAACAGCTCCGAATTGTTGCTGTTCACTCGTAAGATGTTCTGCCAGTTTCCTGGTATGGTTGCGGCAGCCAACACACGCCTCCGCACGCCTTGTCCCAGCTTTTTACGTGTACTATTTTTCAGTGAATCAGCAAGGTAAGCATCCCAGACCAGATCCAGACGTGATACTGTTTGCAGTTTCGTAGACATATATGTCTATAGGTCATTGATGCACCATCTCAACAATGGCTGCTCAATCAAGTACAATACAGTTCGTTACAGGAGTCTGTGTCTTTGCGTCGGAGATTTCTTCCAAGCATGTGAGGAGATCATTCATGGTACCAGTGAAGATGCTTCCACCAGCAGACAGTGCATGAGGACATGCCTGATTCTTGTGACGAAGGAACTCCTAAAGGGTTCCATCCCTCGTCTGGCAGCCAATGTGCGAAGAGTCCACGGTCATTTTTGACGAAGGTGAGTTGTTGCAGACTTTTTATTAGGCTTCCTGGAGTGGAAGTGGGGAATACCTTCAGCTTATTACGAGGAATGGGGTTGTCCAATGCCTTTGTTCTGTCTAACAGACACTCTCTGGCGAAAGCCTCTAAATGCTCTTGGCCAATCCTCTTGACATTAACACGGTCACCAAAGCAGCCGGACCATCAATCTTTTTTGTGTCCAGTTTGAGTAAATCTTGACTCTCCTCCTCGAATGGTTTGCCCATCTCTTGCAGGACACCGACAAGAGAGAGAACATCTTTCACAAGGAGACCTGTACACTTAGCGTCTGATCATGATGACGCGTATCTGCTGTTTGCGGTCTCGAGTGTTGGTCATGGAATTCTGCGATCACTCTGCAAACTCTGGTCCCGCAACCATCTAGCGACGTAGGGCACTAGGGTTGTCGCAGTGAGCCCAACTGCTCCAACGTCTTCTTTGATGCAAGCATTATTCTGCTCATGTGCCTAGTCAATTGGGATTAATGAGAACACCCTATATGTTTTCTGAACGGAGAAGTGGCCTTCCATGAATTTATTGGCTACATATTGGTGTTTGTTGGTGAATTCGGCCATGTCCTTCAGATGCACTGGTATCCACCTAGCATAGGGAGTGTGACCCAGTGAGTGGAACCAGGAGACCTGCTCTATCATAGCATCAAGGTACATCATGAACGATCCCTGCCTGAAGGAGCGCACATACACTAGAGCCAACAGTTCTAGTTCCAGCACAGTTGACCAATATTGAAACTAGGGAACATTTTCTCGTCTCTGGCAACACCAGTTTTCAAACGGAGGAAGGTCCTGTGCATCCCTGGTTTCTCCCAGACAGAGTAGTGGTTGTATGCACATTTTTACAGGATGTATAGTGCTGCTACAGAAACTTGGTCTTCTCTTCTTATGCACAAGATATGGGATACTCTCAGGAATGAGTCTGCTGTCTTTGCTGTCGCAATCTTGCCTTCCACAAGTACTTGCACGGAAACAATCCCCTGCAGAAAATCCACCAGTGTCTTCAGTGCCGCCATCTCAATGTGGAGGCCACCAAACACCGCCACAATCTGGTCTTCACTATATCTCTCTCTGGCCACTTCTACAGTATCTGCTTGGCTAAAGCAAACAGTGTCTCATCAAAGGTCACCACTGGTGTCTGTCCAGGATTCAGAAGTTCCACAGCATTCTTCACGACGTCCATTGAGTGCCAGGATCATGGCTACTGTGTAGGCACTCTTTAGAAAGAGTGAAAGCAGCGAGGTTGGGGTGAGGACTCGAGTATCTGGTGGCTGTCGGCTGGCATGAAATGCAGCCCAAGATGTGTTGTCATTGCCAACTGTATCAATACATTGTCTTTCAAGACTCGCTTTGCTTTGCATTGCCTAGCCATTGGTATTCTTCATCAATTATTTTTGCTGTTTGTAGTCTCCTCTGGTCAATGATGCCACTGTAGCAGCTGGGACAGGCGACTTCTTGATGCTGCTAATGACAGGGGGTATATCAGTGTAGTAGTGCGGCAAGAGGGCGAATGTCTTGGACCGTGCATCCCCAGATCCTCCGACAATGACGATGCTCCGTCCACTGCTTCACCAGTATAAGAAGGATGTTGTATGAGGGAGAGAGCTGTACCATGGAAGGATTCCTGGGGTTGTCTGCACTGGGGTTGTCATCTATGTTGTCAACAGCGCCAGTTGTGAACACTTTGCCATGCATCTTCGGAGGGCAGACCACTCGTTCTCTATGGAACTGTTGGCAAACACTGTTGCATCTGTGCTGAGAGCTGGAGCACTCTATCATAAGAGATGCTTAGGCCAAGATGTGACAGTCTGTCAACCAGTTCCTTCTTGCGTGTATGAACATGCAGCATCATACCTATGTATATTGGAAGTTGGGTCTCCTGTGCAACACTGTGCCTGACATTGGTGGATGATGTGGTGCCACGTGTACGCTTGTGTTTGATGCTGTCTGTTAACCTTCAGTATCTGGACTGTGGCAATCGCAACTACTATACCAATATAACTACCTCCACGTAAACATACATTTAGACACCAGAGTTAAAGTCTTAGCTGCATTATACCCATACCAGAGATAATAGCAAATAATTGACAATACCAAGTTTAAATTGGTACCATTGGATTCCTTGTCCCCAAAAACAAACATTTAGATATCAGAATCAAGTAAATAGCTGCATTATGTCCATATATAATAGCAAACGTAGATTTCAAGCAAAGGCCATTTTGAAATCCAATATGGCGTACTCACCTTCCTCCAGCAAAATAATTTTTTTTTAATTTGACTTCTCCATTAAAAAAATAAGAAGCAATATACGATTACTATATGAGTTTTGAAGGCAGAAAACAGCGGCCTCCAATGTTTAGATATTTATTTCTGCCTTTAAAACTCATATAGAAATCCTATATTTTTTGACGCCCCCACCTTCTCCGCAGCCTAAATCAGACCCCTACGTAAATCTACTTAAATGCACTTGGCTAATAGTACTATAATGAACGAATTTGGAGAATTTTATTTTTATCAAAACTTGATGATATATACTTATTAATACCTGATGGACCCTGATTGATTTTTTTCAATACTTTGATTTTTACCAAGACAGAAAAGGATTTCAGTAATTTTAATGTTTATATTTATTATATAGCATATGGAGTATTCGCATTTTTAATTAAAAATTTGATTGCGCTTGTGTGAGATATGTATATTGAGGTTCCTCTCCCGGAAGAATTTGACTTCTAACTCTTAAGTATTCAGATGTAGTCTGATGCTAATTTAAAATAGGATAGGCACAGGGATTATCACTAATATTATCTTTAAAAACTGTATTCAGAAATTTGGAATTCCCAGGAAACATTTGTGGGCGAGTTATCCAACTTGTGTGGCGTCTCGTGGATTTTTAAACAATACCAAGTATTATGTATTGAGAGGCCTTATCCGTGTCTCACTTCCTTTTCGGAAAATATTCTGGCTTATTGTAATTGCAAATCAAGGTAAGTGATGCACCATTCTTATAAATAGGAAACTGATGTGCGGTGAAGATTTCGTCTCCCCCATCAAATAGTAAATCACCACAATATCAAGTAGTCTTATAAGATTCAGATGTCATGTGTTGGAGGGCCATCACATACAATTATTATATATATGCAAGTTCTTTGCCGTGAACCATTGCAATTTTTATAATTCCTTATTAAACATTTGCTTGCGATGGTTAACAAATTTTCCACAAATGTAGCTTTGCCAGACCTTGTCGGTCCAGCAACATTCATGCTTGAATCTCTTCAATCGCATATTTATATTGTTTCTAGATATTTTAGAAAAGACAATCTTCATTAGTTATGTTTGTATACATGAATGATAATGATTAGTATTTATTATAATATATACACAGTGTATCCAGTCAAGCAGCAACAAACTGAAAGAATCGGGACAGGAGGGAGAAGAGGAAGCTGATTGATGAAAATAATGATAGCCAGGGAGAGGATTCAATGGGGGCACTATGAAGATAAAATTAATAATTTTAAACGTGTAAGAAAACTATCCTGTTTTCCTACATTGATGATGGTCAAGGATATATTGAAAGAGTTAACTCCCAAGCAAATTAAAACACAATTCAATGGAGGAAATCGAAAAAATTTTTCAGTCGAAACTACTGAATAAGTTACTGTATACCTTGATCGATGCAATGCAGACTGTCAACTAGCATTAATATTTAAAAAGTACAAACGGCTGAAGAAAAATGGATTCACGGCAAACTCCAAGGTTTCTGTACTAAAAAAGTTTATCTGACGGTCAATTTTTGGATTTCATGAACAAATTTGGGAAAAGTGGGCGAAAGAACGGAAGAGAGTTTTCAGGACAAAATAGATACCCAAACATGACTACCTAGTTATTAAAAGTAGTCAAAGTGAATAAGATAACTTAACTGTTTTAATGTATGTGTAGTCATGTCTTAGCATTAAAGTCAATGTAGTTTTATAAAGAATTAATTATTTCATAGTTTAAAAATAGTAGTCAATATGGTTAGTCTTCTCAAATTTGGGGGTAATATTCTCCAAATCAAGGAAATCTTTACAAATCAGAAAAATGTATCTAAATTTGGACAGTCTTCTCAAATCAAAGACCGGCTACTTAAATATGGTCTTATTTGAAACATTTGAAGAAAATTTTATAAATTGAACGCATTTTTATGAAATTTTAAGAATTTTGAAAAAATCTAAATTTTGTCAAAATTTGAAGAAATATGTTAAAATGTATTTACTATATGTTTAAAAATTTTGTTAAAAATATGTTAGATGTAAATAAATTAAACATTTATGGATTTTTAAAGTTATTTAGGAACTTTAAAGGATATTTACTAACTTTTTATGATAATATTTTTTTAAATTTGGAAAATGTGTTATAATTTGGAAAAACGTGATAAAATGTGCTAAATGAAAGAATTTAAAGATTAGAAAAAATTTAGCAATGATAAAATTTGGTAAAATATACTAATTTTAATAAAATGTACTTATAATACTCAATTCGGAAACATTTGTTAAAATTTACCTACTAATGTTAAGAAAATGTACAAATCGGGAAATATTAGTTAAAATCTCTAACATTTTGAAATACTAGTTTTCAATTAAAAGGAGTCATCTATTCCTAATAAATTAAAAATCATCGCAACAATTAATCAAGTTTTCAATAGAAAATCGAATTTAGCATATACAATATATATCTGTATAAAAACTTTAAATAAGACAAATCGGTTAATGTACTGCTAAACATCAAATAATGGTCAAAATCAATAAGTGTATGTAAGATATCGATAAATTCATTTAAAATAACATCTACATTTTGATAATAGTCAAATGAAATTCTTCATATGCTATAGTACTAATAGCCATTAAAATTATTGAAATTCATCACTATCTTGATAAAAATCAAAGAAGTATTAAAATCAAAATCGATAACTATATTTAAATAATTTTTTAATTGAAAATTCTAATTCTCTATATGCTATATAGTGAATATGGTCATTACATTACTGCAATTCCTTACTGTCTTGGAAAAATCAATAAGTGTCCATCAGGTATCGATAACTTTATTTAATCAAGTTTTAAATTAAAAATTCGAATTCTTCATATGCTATTTAGTCAATATGGTCATTAAAATTACTGAAATCGTAATTGATAAAAATCAAAGTATTGATAAAAATCAATCAGTGTCAAAAAGTTATCAATAAGTATTTATTATAATCAAGTTTTTAATAAAAAATGAAATTCTTCACATTCATTCAAAATAGTACTATTAGCCAAGGCCATTTACATGAAGGTCTATGAGTAAAATTTGTTATTATTATTATTTTTAGATATAGGAAATCAAATTTAAATTTTATTTTTTTGGCAGGGAATAGTGGGGGGTGGGAAGGGGTCATGAGTTAAATATACCCATCCCATACCGCAATTATATATTATGGATATTGATTACAAATTGAATTATTTTCCACGTTTTATTAGCGCAATAATTTTACCAGAAATTACTACAAGTTATTAACTCTTTGAATTTTACATCAACTTTAAGTCGCATTGAATAAATTATGTCTTACGTGAAATTGCTTTGGCTCCCATCTACCCATGTAAAGTTTCTTTCTTTAGTAGGATCATTTAGTCCAATCCACATTGTAATAGTAGTGCCTAAAGCTCGAGCTTCCCAAAATAAAAAATACTGAAAAAAAATTGAGAAAAAGATATAAATTGTTGTAATATAATATATATATATTGGGGATACAAGGGGACGCTCCTCTGTCCCATGCATGGGGTTTCGCAATAGTGTAGCCGCCCCTGATTAAGCTTTATTATCATTTCAAAAATAAAAATATACATTCCCAGAGACATAAATAATAGTGCCATTAATAAATCAGCTCATTTATATAGAGGATTAATGTAAAGAATTTAGAACGCACCTCTCCTTTAGGGACGGTGCGAATTTATACATGTACTAATAACAATTATCCTATAAAGTGTTTACTACTTGAATGTAGTAAAATTGACAATTCATCTACTAAAAATTGTGTTACAGAAATGCGTTTTATTCATAATTATTTTGTTTAAATATTTTATTTCCTGTAGTAAATTATATTTTAAATTAACATTATCACGATACTTGTACACATATTTATCATTTTTATATCTATGTATTCAAGTTATATCTTTATTATTCAATATCTAGATAAGTACTTTGCAATCATAGGTCATACAACAATTTGTGAAGTCAACATAACTAAAGTTTTGCCAGCAGTGATGAGCGAGAATCTTTCACCACCTTTATTTATGGCCACTATCAACGATGTTGGACACATCATTCCTACTTTCCTGATAAAGAGAAATAAAATTTACACGGAACAAAATATGCTACCAAATATCCTAAAGGTAAAATTCAAGATACAAACCAAGACATTTTTATTGATTATAATCAACAACTTCTTGATCAGTATCGTGTCAAAGTGGATGGCAAAAAGTCAATACAAATTCTAAATGGCCATAAAATTCATTTTACAGTATTAGAAGCATTTGAGAATGATTTTGAATTGGTTTGTCAATGTACCCCACATCTTCCACCGCTTACAACCATGACTGCAGGATACCCACTGCAATAAGGCTTTACAACTAAAATAGTCAGAAATGCTGTATGAATCAGATAGTGTTTGTTTGCAGAATCAGTTCAGTTTCCATAATATATATATTTACAGAAGCCTGGACTGATATGTTTAAAAAAGAGGCAAATTTTAGTGGATGCCTTTACTCATTGTAATTTGTGAATACTCAAGTGAATACAAAACTAACGAAATATTCCAAATATTCCACTTATATTAAATCTCACACATCTACTGAGTTTTTGTACAAATAAAAAGTAAAAAAAAGGTCATGAATTGTCAACAAAATAATCCCTCAATAAAAAAACTACTCCTAAATTTATCCGACTCAACCTAGCACATCTGCAAGAATTCAGCCCATGAGAAAGAAGCCAAATTCACTTTTATTACGAAACTTAAAGTGGTAAAGATTACAGGACACAAACAATTGGTATCAGTGTAAAAATTGTAGTGATTTGTCAAAAGAATTGATTGGTTTGTAATTGAGTTATGTATAATTTGATTAATTTGAGTATTATCTGCAGTTTATTATTCACAATGTACAACTCATGTTATTAAAATTCTATTTCATTTCATTGAGTTATTTGTTATAACTATTAAATTACCATGTGGCAACCGGAAGTCAACGTTATGAGTTATAACAATCGGTTTATATACATAATAAAATTTTACAAATATAGTTGAAACACAAAGGGTCTGTATTCTAATTACCCTGTCTCAATAAATTATTATTTTATAATTCACACGAAAAAAAAGAAAAATTTAGTCCTTATGGTAAATATACATATTTATCTTTTATATGTATAACATATTTTGATATTTAAAACTAATATTTTTAGAGAATTTAAGTAATATAAATTTATCGATTGCTTAATTTAGAGCTCATTACTTATCAAAGTTTACAATTAACTTAACAGTTTATTTTTTAGATTACTTATGTAACATTACAGTGAAATCGCTTACGGGCAAAAAAACTAACAATCGTTACATGTCGGACAAAAGCACACATTTTTTATAGACATTATAGACAAAAAAATCGCATTCTCAAAAAAATTGGACTTTTGGATCAAGACAACATTTGGCCGTTTATATAAAAAATCGAATATTTACTATTTAAAAGTATAATGCTCAACATAATAGAACATAAAACTAAGCAGAATTACTATTACAAAGCGTATTTTACTTTACTTTTATTTTATTTAAAATATATTATTATAGTATAAAATGAGTGTAACATATATATGCTCAAAATCAATAAATGGTGAAACAACATCGGAACCGTTATTTTGTACAATTCACATAATTTTCTGTAAAACATATTTATGAATTATATTGAATATATATTATTTTTACTATTTATTTTACTGTCTTCTATTTTCTTAAAAATAGACAAAATACTACATAAAAATGGTATTTGCACAGGGTGTATTAGACTGTGGATTATTCGTTGACAATCGCGTATATTAATAAAATTCTATCAAGGAGAATGATAAATACAGCTAGGTGACTAGTTTAATTTATTATTCAGAAAAATACGTACATTGGTTTCTAAAATATGTCTGATTTAATATCATCGACTCAATTTTTGGTTTTATTATACCTTGGTTTTAATTGACTATACATTGGTTTCATATAGAAATAAAAGTTAGTGCCTAAATAAAAATAATACATTTAAAAAAAATAGAACTTGGCTCTAAAGATAAAATTAGAAATAATATCGTTAAAATCATTTAATGTATACGTAAACAATACATTTTATATTTTTTTATTACAAAAATTTAGAATTTTAATATAATTTTTACAATCCACACATATGTAATGTATGAATTCTGAATTTATTAATTATTAATTATTATACAGATATATTGATTAATATTTACAGTTAATTTTCATGTTTCAATCTTAATATATAATTTAATGATTATGTAATTTAATAAATACTTTTCTTTATAAATAAATATTGACATTTGTTAGATAGTATTGCATACTTATAAAAAATTATAAAACTTTACATTGGAAAAAGGTTTGTAAAAAATAATAATAATTATGTGTTTACAATTCCAGTGTAAATTTTTACAATGTTTTTTTATAGATATGCAATACTATTTAATAAATATTGTACATTTCAAAATAATAGTTATTAGTAATATAGCAATGTCTATAATATTTTTGGGCATAAATGTATTGATATAGCAATGTATAGCGTCAAGAGTTATCGAGAGATATCCGAACCTTGACTGGACAGTCACACTTGAAAGACCTGAAAAAGTAACAATAGAATTTATTTTAACTCATTAACTTATAGAACTCATTGGGATACTTAATTTTTTCAATTTATTTCATTTTGAATGAATTATAAATACTTAAATTAAAATAGATAATTCAATTTTAACAAAAATTGTTATAATTTCTATATGAATTGATATCGTTTTATTTATGACAAATAATATATATATGTATATATAGGACATAGTGGCCTTCGACAGCATTATAATTATAAAAAGGAAAAATTTAGCACGATGCTGTAAAAAATGTTATATATAGATGCAAGGAATATAAAGTTATTAGTATTCACTTCAACAATTAAATAATAGAATTAAAATGTTAATAAACAGTTTATTATGCGTATTATGAAAAAAATTGAATCAACTTAAAATGCTAATGAATTAATATATTAGTTTTTAGATGTTGTTGAATAATATTTGTTCATTTGTTAGAACTAATATACTTATAATTTCAAACATTTTTTTTAATTACGTACCAATAATTTTTCAGTGTTGATGTACGTATGTACAAATAATTTTTCAATCTTGATATATGTACGTACCAATAGCAACTTCGATACAGGTGTTATATCGAAAATTCATCTCATCTGTTTCCAAAACTCCAAAATAATGATTTACCGAAAAAATGAAGCTGGGAAAGCATCCTATGGCCAACTTGATGTCCAATTTATCGTCTAAACTGAAATTTTCAAGACGATACACCAATCACTGTATTAGAGTGACATTTGCCACTGTTCTTAAAGAGCAGGGGTATTCAAATTCTGACATATGTTTTATCACTGGTCACAAGAATTCTCTCAGTATATGGAGCGGTATAACAGGAGCGGCACGACACTGATTTTGAAAACTTTGGATTTGCAGCTCAACAAGGCACTTCCTCTTCCATTGTGAGCATGAAGAAAGTATCCAAAACGTCACATATAACCATATCGAACGACGGACCACAGGGAGATCATCCAGGAATGACAAATATCAATATGAATGGACCGTTTCACAATTGTGTATTCAATTTTAACAAATAATAACTGTTTTTTAATTCAATGGAATTCTAAGAAAATTTGTCTTTAGTTTATTTGTTTGGTTAATGATTATATAGATTGCTTATATTGATTTATATTCATAAATATATTATTCCATTACATCCCTAATTTTTCACATTACGAGCCATGAATATTTTAGTATAATATCAATAATATGAATTACAAATATCTGACTTAGAAATAAGGATTATAATTATTGTCAATAATTGAAATTAATATTTATATCTTTCATAGATTGTTAGAATAATATACATACGGAGATTAACATAATTATACATCATATAATAATATACATTTCGTATGTATTTTTTGACATCGTCATCATACATTTTGTCAACCTGTTTCACACACTCAAGTCATTCTTTCTTTAGATCGACTGACAGCGCTTTAAATGCTAAGTTTGATTCAGGAAATCGTATTTTGTCAGTTATGTTTATAAATGTTTGTTATGTTTGTCAGTTATCTTTATAGTTTCTGTAAAATGACGGTATATATTTGTATATATTCAGTTTAGATAGGAAATCATCAATTTCAGTGTAAAATATTTATATATAAATAAAAATATATATTAAATTACATAATCATTAAATTATATATTATGATTGAACCATGAAAATTCACTGTAATTGTTAATCAATATATCTGAATAATAAATAATCAATTCAGAATAGTAAAAGTTATATTAAAATTCAATATTTTTGTAATAAAAAAAATATTATATATATTATATTATATACATTATATATATTATATACATTATATATATTATATTTATTATTATATTATATTATATTATTATATTATATATATTATATTATATTGCTTACATATAATATATTAATTGATTTTAACGATACTATTTCTATTTTCATCTTTAGAGCAAAATTTAAATTTTTTTAATTTATTATTTTGATTTAGGCGCAAACTTTCATTACTATATGAAACCAATGTATAGTCAATTAAACAAAAGGTAAAATAAAACCAAAAATTAAGTTAATTAATATTTTATAAACCAATGTACTTATTTTTCTGAATATTAAATTAAACTAGTCACCTACTAACTGTATTTATCATGCTCCTTGATGGAATTTTGTAAATATACGCGATTGTCAACGAATAATCCACAGTCTAATACACCCTGTGCAAATACCATTTTTATGTAGTATTTTGTCTATTTTTAAGAAAATAGAAGACAGTAAAATAAATAGTAAAAATAATATATATTCAATATAATTCATAAATATGTTTTACAGAAAATTATGTGAATTGTACAAAATAACGGTTCCGATGTTGTTTCACCATTTATTGATTTTGAGCATATATATGTTACACTCATTTTATACTATAATAATATATTTTAAATAAAATAAAAGTAAAGTAAAATACGCTTTGTAATAGTAATTCTGCTTAGTTTTATGTTCTATTATGTTGAGCATTATACTTTTAAATGGTAAATATACGATTTTTTACATATAAACGGCCAAATAGGCAGCCATTTGGTCTTGATCCAAAAGTCCAATTTTTTTGAAAATTCGATTTTTTTTTTTGTTCTATATGATCAAAAATGTCTATAAAAAAATGTTGATGCTTTTGTGCGACATGTAACGATAATCCCACTAAGCGACCTCTCTATTAGCGTTTTTCCCGATATGGTTTTACAGCTTGAAATCCGAATACGAATAAAAGGAGTATGTAAGGACAAGGTTTACCTCAAACATAGGAAAAGCATTAACTAGTAAATTGCTAGTTACATTTTTTTCGCACCTTTACATGTTAAATTTCCGCGCACCTTTGCGAGTTCAATTTTGACGAATGAGAATTCAGTATCATGGTAATAAAGATTTTATTCTCCTTTCTTTCGTCTCCTTGACAGTCTCTCTTCCATTTCTTCTGTTATTTTTGTTCGAATATACTTGTCATCCCATCTATTCAGAGTAAGTGCTGTATTTAATTATTTAGTCATGAGTAAATATTGCATATGGATAATTTAATTTTACTATAAAAAACTTAATTAATTATAATATGTATCGAGAATAAAAGTACTCGGTTGCATATGGAAAATTCGAATTTCAAAACAAAATTGCAAATATCTAAAGAAATTTTAAAAAATTTAAATAAAAAAATTAAAAATATTAAAATGAAAATTAAAATAAAAAACGTAATTTAAATTTTCATAATTTAAATTAATTATAACTATTACTAGATATATTTTGAAATTATATATTGCACAAATTTTTACAATATTTAACTAGTTGACTAATGAGACGCAGTATAGCAATGCAAATGTCTAATATAATCTGACCATGAGTACACATACTTTATTTTACTTTATGATGTCTCCTGGCATGGGATGAGCCTGTGGATGTGGAAATATACTCTATTGATGGTGGCTCAAGAGCGTAAACGACTTAGACGAATGTCTGTAGAGTACCATGTCAGCTATTTATCAGTAAACTCACTGAGCCTTATCAGATTACACTTGTTGCATATTGTTGGCGAGATTTTTGCTCAAAACGGTTATGACGGAATGCATGATAAGTACTGCTAATTTAAATTTTTTTAATAACAATACATATGTGCAGTATATATTTTAAATATTATCATTTTTTCATTCATTTATTTACAAGTCATATGAAAAATTAATATTAATCATATGAAGGGTGACACTGTCGGCTCTGTCAAGTGTTGATTCAAGTTGTTTGCTTATAGTGCCTCTTTCGCTCCAACTTCTTCTGAAGTCACTACCGAAGTTGGCTTTTGCTTTCCAAACGTCGATGGTGTTACGTCTCACAAGGTTTGTGGTGACGTCAAGGCCAATTGGGATGTGGTTTTGTGGTTTCCTTCGTTGGACTCGATACCACAGAGGGCTGGGATCCATTGAGACTGATATGGTAGCTGAGGTGATTAACTTTATCCCGGATACTAGTGGTAACATCATTGTTTTTATTGTTTGGACCGTTGGAGAGGGCTTCCAGGAAAGACTGACTATCAGTAAGGATGCTGATGGTGTTAGGCTTATTGGGCCATTTGGAGACTTCTTCTAGAGCAGCGTCGATAGAGAAGAGCTCGGCTCTGAAGCTGGTACAGTATCTTCGATTTTGGTATTTTGCTGGGCATCCAGTGATGATCCTGGAAGCCTTATTTTGGATGACTTCAAGTCTTTTGACATGGGAGGGGGCTGTGAAAGGTAACCAGGCGCCAGCTGCGTATCCATACAGGAACGAATGTAGGTGATATAGACGCTGCGTAAGGAGTTGGTGTTCATTCCCTTGCATCTGACTTGCATCGCTTGGATTTTTAAAAAGGACCATATATTGTGTATTGAAAGAACGCGTTTGCGCCTCTTTACCTCCTTGAAATAGATTCTGACTGACTGAAATAACAGTACAAGGTATGTGATGAAGCAGACGTGTAAATAAATTGCTAACAACTTAAAGAGTTTTCCATTTCATTCAGTAAATCGTCCAAAACAACTAAATCATAGGATTGAACCAATATCGGAGGATTTTGTCTTTCATATTGACTTCCAGTGAGCTATTTTATATGTCTTGGTGGTTTATCATATACTGCATTACGATGAGTAATCAAATTTTTAATTAATGTTACCTTTCTTCCAGACATGCTCGGTCTCACGACTTGCATGGTGCTCATATGCTATAGTGTAAAATCCATATTTTTAATGACTCATTCAGACTCTCGTTTATAGATATTGCAACATAAGTAAGAAAGATGATGGGGTAATGTTTAAATATTTAAATAATCTCTCTCTCTCTCTTTTGCACTCAACAATGTCATCAACATGTGTTAATAATGTGTATCGCAGTCAATTTAAACTGCCTGATACTGCTCAATTCAATTGTCTGATTTGTCCAATTAGGCAATTAAGTTACTTCAATATGATTGGACAAAAATTTAATATAGTAGGAAGCAACATCAAATATTAACTTGGCTTAAAATTTAACTAGTAAAGGTGCGGGCGGTACCACCAATTTTTTCCCACTTTAATCAGTTAAATTTTTTTAATTTCTTTGAGGTAGACCTCGCTCTTACATACCACTGATAAAGATTTGTTCTACTAGTTTATTTCTCTACTCGTAAATGAAATCAATTTTTATTAAATTTGTATATGCAAGTTTGAATTTTCATTCTCCAGATTTTTCAATATGTAAAGTAAATTATTAATTAATCAAAAAAGTGTATAATACTTACGTTTTCCTCCTCACTATTAAGTGTAACAAGCTCAGAATTTATGGACCGACAGTGATTTACGGCCTCTTTGAAGTTCAATCTTTCTTGTACAAATATAACACAGAAATCGTTTTGACAACGAATAAAATGGGTACCTTTAAATAAAATAATATAAAAATTATCATGAATATAACAATATACTGTGGGTATATCAGTCAAATAAGTAATATATTCTATTTATAGAAACTAATTAATTAAAATATACCAAATATAAAATTATATATGCAAATATTTAAAATTTTCAAAATATGTAAAACTCAAGAAACGTTATAGTAACCTATGCGAATTGAGTACAAATCCATTTATAACATCTAATTATGATCCACTTCTAATAAAAATTAATTAATTGTTCACATTATCATACTAACCTTCAAATATGTGAGGTATTATTATTTGAAAAAAGGCAAATAAAAAAAGCTTCATTTTTCGTTTTAAAAAATATTTATTTTATGGTGATCCGAAAATAAAAGTTAATTTTTTATTATTAAAATATACTAAAATTCAAACATAAAAGTCAATATACTAGAAATAACTTTGTATAAGTTTAAGTTCTATATATAATATACAGTATCTATGAAAAATTATTGATATATTCATAATTTATTAAAAAATTTAAATATTATTTTAAGCCAAGAGTAATATAGGAATAGTATCTACTTTTTAAAAACATTATGTTCACAAAAAGTAGATTCTATTGATATTATGACACAGATATTAATTTCTGAGTAGTATCCATATAGGCATTATGTGATTATACTTTAGTTGTAGTTATATAGTGTAATGTCTATAATAATATCATTGAAAATAATCAAATTATCGTTAAAATTTTGAATTTAAATATAATATTGGTTAACAGATTGTAATTAATTAATCTAATATTATATGAAGTACAAAATGATAAATATGAATAAAATTAAAGGCAATCAAAATCTGGACTAGATGACGAAGAAATAAGTTTTTGGCACTGCTAACAGAAAAAGTAGATATTTAATTAATCAATTTACAGGCTTAACGGACCAAAAATATTCTTCTTTTAGTGATAATATTCTGTTTGATGAAGGGAATTATTCATAAATTGAACAAACCTTGATTGAAGAAATGAATTCAGAAGAGGAGCAAATGAAAGATCAAACAAAGCAATATCTAAATAAATTCAAAACTTTTTTAGCATTACAAAATCTGCCAAATAATATCGAAAATGCCAACAAGATTATTTATGTCAATATTAGCGTCTTTGGTACAGCAAATTGAAGCGAATCGATGGTGAACTCTATTCGGCATCTAGTTTTGTATGCATCAGAACTGCCATTCACCGATATTTGACTATAGTGGTACAATAAGTCGTACGATTAATATAATGCATGATCCTGAATTTAATGCTGCTAATTCGATGTTGAAATGTATCCGACAAATATTTAAATGTTATCAAGACTAACACTAGAATCTAAAGATCACGTTCAGAAAGCAGTGATCTACAAAAAATGAGATCTTATTTTTTAACAAGAAATATTTTGGAACTTGATTTATCATTTTGGTTTTTGAGGGAGTGAGTGTATTCGGAGAATTACAAAGGAATCTATTATTTTTGAAAAAGACTCTGACTAAATAATTTTTATCGATATCTAGTCATCAACAAGCCGGAAACATTATGAAAGCCACAAAAATATCGTTCTCTACGCGACTGCCGATCATCCATCAACATGTCCTGTCATTACAATTCAACTTCATCTTCAAAAAATACCCTCAATGTCTTATGTTTATTTCCAAAACCACTTTCAAAATCAAAATATTGCCAATGTGACTCTGACAAGCAAGTTCTTGGAAAACATACAGGTATAAAGTGATGCTGGTCTAACAAAACAGTAGGTACACCAACCATTATTTCCGAGCTACAGTTGTGACTGAGTTACATATCAGGGGACATTCGGTATCTGACATTCAATGTGTCACTGGCAATAAACGGGCTGATTCTGTACAACGGTACATCAAAATATTACACCACAGAAAAAATTAAAGCTGTCAAACGAATTATCAATGAGTACTATGTATTATTCCGCCTCTACATCAAATTCGTCAGATTGCAATAAAACTACTAGTGCTAGTAATACTACTTGTGCTAGTAATACTACTTGTGCTAGTAATACTACTTGTGCTAATAATACTACTTGTGCTAGTAATACTACTTGTGCTAGTAATACTACTTGTGCTAGTAATACTACTTGTGCTAGTAATACTACTTGTGCTAGTAATACTACTTGTGCTACTGATCATAGTATGATTTTTCAAAATGGCGAAGACAAAATCATAAAGATTCATAGCTTATCGGAATTTTTTTCAGAGGAACAGCATCCAAATCTAACCGCTATTTTGAGGAAATATGGTACCGTTTTAGAATTTTCCTCTGATTGCAATGAATCATATTTAAAAAATTAGTGAGCTATAATTTTTATTTCTATGATTAATTCTCTGTATTCCATTTTTATAAATTCAGCGGACAATAATGTGGTAACTTAAATCCTATGTTTTAATAGTTAATACAGCTTTCTACTTTTAACAGACTATGACCATTCTTTCATTTAAGACTTTATTCCTTTAGCGTAATGAAGAGTAAATTTGCTTACATCATTTTTAAGTTGATTTTGAAGTACAGTATTACAAGCTGATGAGTAACCCAAAAATGCAGCCTTTATTATTGAACCAGAATGATTGTCAAGAGTACTGTAAATAAAGTTCATTGTTAAAACTAAAACATTTATTTTACTGTAATTACTTTTATAGGCAAATTGGTGAGAACCTTCTTGTTTTTCTAGAAGATTTGAATTTTTTTTAGACTAATTAATTTCTATCATGCTTATTAATATTTTTAATTGCAATTTTTTCGCGTATCATTGTATTATATTGGATTAAATATTCAATCTAGCGATCGGAAGTATCGGTCATTTGATAAAGATCGTTTTGAAGGGCAGTCCAGCCCGTACAATTTAGAGCATTTCTTAAGGCTTCATTATTTGTACACAAATCAAGTTTTGCTTTCTTGCATATTTTATTCTCAACGGTTTGTGTAGGGATTGAAGGCTCACGTGATAGTTTGTGGAAATATTGCTATAGTAAGACAAAATTCTTGAAACTTTTAGACATTTTCACTTGTTACGTAGATCACATCTAAGGAAGACTTGACAGGATAATAAACTGGAAAACATATTAGGTTTGACAAAGAAAAATCAAGCAACATAATAAAACCAGAAATGTATCATTATTATATTCAAATTAATGGTAGCAATACATCAATTAGTAACATCATTTCGTAGTAACCCGATCAATAATTGCATGCATTGCTGCTCGCAATTTGAATATATAAATTCATTGTATCAACTTATATAGAAATCCATAGGTGTATGGATTTGTTGTCCATAGATTTATAGATTTTTTGTCCATATTAGTAATTATCAATTTGAATTTGAATAATATTGTCATTTAGGAATATACTATTAAGGTTAAGGTCCTCAATGTATGATTGTACTACGTAGTTTCGTTAATTTTGTATTATAGTTCGAGTACTTTAAAAATAGAAGATCATTCCAGAATTTGAATTTTATTAAGGCAATCTATAACATTGCCATAATGTACGCCAACTTGAAATAAGACACAAAAAATCTAGAAAATTAGTTAAAAGTATAGTTTATAGAAACAGATTCATTGCCTCTGCAACATTGATGACCTTTTCTGTCTTTCTTGGCGAAGCATTGTCAATCTTCCCGGTTTGTTGAATTTGAGGCAGTTGCCTTCTAAGCGTGAGACGTTACCTTACAATGTCTCAAGCATTCCAGGGGCCTATGTCCGGTAGTTCTTTGATAAGTTATTCATCCACCACGGCTGGATTAAGATGCGTTGCTGCGGTCGCACGCAGGGATCTAAAATCTAATGAACGTAGACCAATTGAATATGATGACATGGCCAACATCAGGATATTATTTACACGAGCAAATTCAGTTAATTTAAAATTACAAGATAATTGTGTTCAATTGTCTGTACTATTTCGGTTTTAAGGGAAAAGAAACGCTTCCAAATTTAAACTGAATCATTCGGTATATATTGTCTTTCCGGGAAAAAATGCTCGTTAAATCCAAAATAAAATTTATTTATTATATTTTTACAATACAATTATTAACAATGTTCCTATAAAACAACTTAGACCAAATTGGTACACCCACTGAACGAAATATGTGGATGCATGATAATGCTCGACCACATGTAGCCCGTATGACAGTACAATTCCTTGATGACAATATTGTGTCCAGGGTGCGTCAGCCTCCTTACTCTCCGGATCTGAACCTCATGGACCGCTACATTTTCAGGAACTTTGAAAACAACCGCTTAGGTGTTGATTTCGCCAATTTCAATGACCTCTGTGAAAATCTCACTCAATTCCTAACCTCTATGAAGCAGAACAAGCTCAACAAAGAGTTCCTTGCGTTAGGAAACCACTGCAGAAATGTAATTGCTGCTGGTGGTAGCTATCTGACTTGATTTGTTCATTGTGGTCAGTCTTATTATGTCTTTTTCATTGTTCATTGTTCATATATATCCATTGTACAATACCAAAAACAACTATAATATAAATTATTTTATAACTAATTTTTTTGTTTTTTATTTATAATTAAAAAACGCAATAATATACAGGACACCCTCTAATAATCTGCATATGCTGCGTCATTTCCTGCAATGTCCTCTTCATTCTTCGTGCTGTAAGCGTTGGAACTTGTTCTGACAGGAATTGGTTAACATCTTTCAATAAATTAAAATCATATCGGGCGGATTTCAACCTTTGAAAAATGAATCTGTCACACAAATTAAAGTCGGGTGAGTAAAGGGGCTGTATCATGAGTCGCATGTTTCTATCTTCAATATGCCTTGTTGTAAGCCTAGTCGTAATATTGGGTATGGCGTTGTCATGCTGCAAACGCATATTTGCTGGGATAATGGGATTTGGGTTATTTCTAAGATTTTCTTCCAAACGAATAAGAAATTGGACGTACCTCTCTGCATTAATGTTTTCATTCCGTGGTAACACTTCAAAATAACTGGTACCACTTTTGGGAAACTGCAATTATGACCAAGAATTTCTTCTCCATATTTGATTGTTGTCCAGTTTGTCATCTTTGTGCATCTCCCATAGGACTCAACCAGCACCCAATAACGTTATGTGGTTGTAGTTTGCGGCAGTAAAAAACTTTTCATCTACAATCTACAGCCAGTCTTGGTGCATAACAATCCAGTAAATCTCAACACCGGGCTACACGGACTGCATTATTATTGTCACTCAATGTGTAAGGAACCCATTTAGTCTTGGGTATGTCTAGTTCACCAGTCATGCACTCGTCGTACTGTGATGGAAGAATCTTCTTCAACTAATGTTCGTAAAGCTTCTACATATTGAGTTGGAGCAGCAGACTTTGACTTTCCACTTCCAATAATATTTGAAAACCATAGAATCGCGATTTTTTCCCGGACTATTTTTCCTATATATAACAACATGTACAAAGTGTATGTTCGTAACTTAAGGGTATGCCTAACTGGTATGCGTAAAGGGCTTGCGTAACTTAAATTAGTAGCTTCGGTTCTCTATTAGCTATGAAGAATAAACATATACAGGGTGAGTCAATCGGCACAACTGTAAATCGGCCCAACTGAATTGATTATAGGCTTACCATAATCCAAGTGAAACTATTGAAAATGTTATTCAGTTCCGTGCGTCACTGTTTGAGTTTCTATACTGCTTGCTGGTCGCTTCAAAGACAGTTTGGGTGGTCATTGTGTCTATTCGTTTTTAGTTTTACGTTTCATTATACTATAAACATTCATTCATACCTAATGTAAACATTACAATATGTGTAGTAGGTCTTAAGTGCTTCTTTTTTGGGTTCGGTTACTTTTGATTCCCCGTGTATAATGTCTATTTGGCTTACTGTTTAATTCAAGGCTGCGGATTCCCGATGCGAAACTAGGAATTATTTCTAAATAATACAGTAATTTTAAATAGACAAACTGCCTTGTTAGTGAAGTCCTTAATAATATCTATCATATACGATCGAACCTCATATCCATAAATAAGGTAGATATTCAACAATAGGCTAATATTATTATTATCCAAGATGGCAAAAAGTGTGTTAGATCATACTTCAAAAGAAATGATATCTCATTACATGTAAATATATTTTTTTCAAATAATCATAAATACACAACGTTAGTTAAATAAATATAATGCAGTTTTGACTATATAAGTATCAAATTATTTAACTGTTATTACTGGTTATGTTGACAATTGCTGACCATGGGCCAGCAACAAAAACCCTCCCTCCACTGGGGAATTTGTTATTTTATGATTTTTATATAAATTATATGATAATAATAAAATTTTGATAGGTTACCCTTTTTCAAATTCCACACGAGTCCAATGCATAATTTTTCTGATTTTCCATATTAAAGAATAGAAACATTTTTATGATTTTGTCCAAATTTTCGTGAAAATGGACATTTTAGAGAAAATGAAACTATTAGTAATATTTGGAATGAATTGTTGCATATCCTTTCGTTCACCGAAGTGTTTTCGACATATTGTATTACAAGCAAAATTAGATGGATAAGTTGTACTATTTATTTTCTGGAAGCATTGTAATATTAATTTGCAAGGCTATTTTAGGCATATTTTAGTTAAAATAGACTTGAGAACTAATATTCAGATGTTTCTAGAAAATATATAGTATGACTTATCCATTTAATTTTACCTTTAATATGTCGAAGACACTTCGGTGAACGAAATGATATGCAACAATTCATTCAAAAGTATAAAAAATAGTCATAGTTTATCTAAAATGTAAATTTTCACGAAAATTGGGACAAAATAATAGAAATGTTCCTATTCTTTAATATGGGAAATCATAAAATATCTCCACTGGACTCGTGTAAATTTTCAAAAAGGCTAACAAGTGAAATTAGATAGTGAAAACACCACTATTAAAATTCCCCAATAGGGGGGAGGGGGGTTCTGGTGGCCCACGGACTATTAGGATAAAATAATTTTAAAAAAGTAGATAGCTCATTCAAATATTTATTTATTAAGAGCTAATTTATGGTTTATTATTTCTTTTATAGAATGAGCTTACACGCTTTTTGCTATTTTAGCTAATAATGATATTTTTTATTTCAATGGATTGGACACAAACTGATTATCTACTGAAGGTTATAAATATTATGTATGTATAACTATATTTATTTATAAATATATATTAAAATAACTTTTTTCCAAAGACTCGCAAACTCATATAAATAAAAATAATTAAAATATTTATACCAAAAAAGTAACTAAACTTGAATTAATATACCTGTGTTATGGGCGATGCTATATAATTATTTGTGTGAAATTACAAAGTACAGCATAACTTTAGTATATTTAGCAGGTAGCTACGTAGTAAATATGCTTTATTTCTTCATATTTTGACAATTTTATTTTGTTTTAACATGTCATTTTATTTGCAAATATATGCACTTATCAATAGTGTTCTAAAAATAGATATTGGAATTTTCGTGTACACGATTTCATCGGCTGCCTATAAAATATCGATGACTCATTATAGGGTAGACGCTTCTATAATAAATGAATTATATTTCTATCATAGACATTATACATCTAAACTTTCTAGTTATATAGTGTAATGTCTATGATTTCTATGCTCCAACTTATTAAATATCTATGAAATATTTTAAATATCATTTTCTTCATTAATAGCACGCTTTTCAATTAAGCATTGAATAAGTTCCTGTAAATTTAAACAAATATTGACATAATATAGATATTTTTTCATATTATTAATTAATTATACCTACTACAAAAATTCAACGTACCTAACAACATTTCTAAAAACAAATTGCTAATGTAAGTTCTCTATTTAATATATTTATAATATTAAATTTGAAACAATTTTAGCATTTAACAGTTTTTATAATATTATAATAGCAAAGAATAATTATCCTATAATATTTCATTAAATAATAACAAAATATTGTTTAATTTAAAAAAAGAAGGTTTAATAACTTTTCAATAACACTATAGAATTTTTTAATAAAAATTTGTTAAGTTGTTAAGATAAAAAAAATATATTGTAATTAGATCAATTTTTTCAAAATTCTAATACGTAAATAAAATAAAATTAAATGGTGCAATATATCCGGCCATTTTGTTTTGCTTATATTTATTCAATATAGCTTAAATTTCTAATTTCAATTTTGAAGAATAATTTGCGACATAAAATTCTTTAAATTAATATAAATGGAATATACTAAGCAAATATTTCCATTATTCTATAATTAAAACATAATATAATGAAAATCTATGTAGGGATAAACAAGTTTACATATTTAATTAGAATTAGTGTATAATATATAAAGGAATTATAACGGGGGTGTGGTGGCCCAGATGGCAGTGTGTCTGACTGCCGATCAGAAGGTAGCGGGTTCGAGCCCTGGCTCGGACCGAATTAATTACCTCGTCCCTGGCTGGCAGCTGTGCCAGTCGAGAGCTTAGCGACCCGAAAGGGTTCGTTTGATTGACTCTAGCGCTGCTGACAATGTATTTCCATTCTGTTAGCGCTATACAAATACATAAAAATAAAAAAATAAAAAAAAGAAGGAATGAAGGCGAAGTGCAGTCCTTGAAGGAGGTTGGCGAACTGTTCCTCAATGATTGAGAGGCTTAGTAGACAGTAAAAGCTATATAGGAAACAAAGGCTACTTAAAGCTATGGCTTTTTTATGCTTGATGTTTTAAAATGTTTGTAAAAAAGGGGTTGGAACTTTCGAGAAATCAATGGTGCTTATTTATCTTGTTTGGAATTTGTCCAGTACATAATTATGTTTGTTATTTATGCCTACCTTGAGATGTCCACCATATTCAAATACTTAGCGAATAGACGCACAATCTTTTTGAGAAGAAATTATAAGCATTAATTTTCTATTTTATTATCTTTTGTTACATATTACAATTGTTTTGGTTGTTTGTGTTGCCCAGTCCATCTAGTTACTGAAGTGAATGCCCAATATTTAACTTCTTCAGAGAAATACCTTTTCAAAGAGTGTTTCCGAGTAATCCCTTTGAGACTAAGTTTTTTATATTAACCATAGACATTACACTATAACTAAGCTTGTGTGTTAAGCAAATAACTTAAAATTAAGGTTAATTTTATATTTTTTTAATTTTATTTAATTTTTTAGTCTTTACATTGAATTATATGATGGTATAGAAGGTTTGGGAGGGTGTCTGTACGTGTCTAACTTACTGTATTAGAAGAAATAAAGTGAGAAGTTCGCTATAATTTAGTTTTGATTTTTGCATTACAGAATGCTAAATTTGCTCATGTCTTCCCTACTGGCTGCTGTGTCTCTTTCTTCTGGGGCCAAGTGGAGAATAGACTTTGGTGAACCCGCCGCCCCGGGACAGTTTCCCTTTGCCGTGCACATATTTCAAAGTCTAGGGAAACGAGAATTTGACTGTACTGGCTCCATTCTCAATAAGAATACTATTCTCACGGCAGCTCACTGTCTTTGCCGTGCCAATACAAAAATTGTCGTCAATATTGGGATTATTCATATATTTCAGACCGAAGGTAAAATAAGTAAGTAATAGATGACATAATGTAGTTAACAATAAAATTAATTGGATAAATAATAACTGAAGGAATATTTTAAAATAGACTTTACAAAATTTTAGACTGTACTATCGTTGTTCTCATTTGATGTTATACCTGCATTTCTACGAAATCTATAATAAATTTATAAATAACTATTTGGAATGTAAAAGGTTTAGATTAGATTGTTTGTATGACTGTTAAAATGAATCTACTAATGTACAAAATTTTACATTTTAACAGATTATTAATAATTATAAAATATTAAAAACTATTGTTACATATTAATTGCAGCAATGTCGCCTAGTGAGAAAATTCTGCATCCTGAATGGTTGCGTGCATTAAAATATACAACCACTTGTGCAAAGAATGATCATCCATTAGATTTTGCTATTTTGAAACTTTCTTCCGACCTCAAGTTCAACAAAAATATTCAACCCATTGAACCGTACTGTAAGAAAGTTCCCGATTTACAACCCATAGTTCATTTGGGATTTGGGGAAGATGAGAACGACATGTAAGAATTGCAGGCGAGTAGCCACGATTTTGGTTCAAGACGGGGTACAACTTTTTTTTAATTATCAAATTGTATTAAAATTTAGGGTTATACAAATTTTGACTATATTTTTGTTTCATTACATATAAGCTTAAATTATATAAGGTCTGATGATAATGTATAAAAATCTGATACTAAAACTACAATTACGTAGAGTATACATATATAAATTATTACAGAGTACAAAATATGCAGACACAAAAATACACATCTACATTGAATTGTAGATATACAAAAATGTATATATGTAGATATGCAAAAAAATAAAATTCCGGTTAAAAACCTATACCTAACTAATTGTCATTTTTAATTCAGAATTTTTGTGTTTATTTAAAGAATCTCAAACGTGAATAATGTGCATGCATACAAATCAATTACATCATATTTAACCGAATCATATTTTACATCTAAAAGAGTCCATCCATTAAAATGAGATTCGCACATTGTGGATATCAGGTTAGTTTTTATCAATCTAAGAAAACGGAGAGAACGCTCAGTTGTTGCATTTTTAAATCGGCCTTGCAACACTTAAGCATCTCAAGGGACATCGCACCCCACCATGCCTGGTTGATACAGGCAACCCCACCGGAGCTGTGTGGTGACTAACATGACATACTATGTATGACAGAGGTAGGCACCAGTCAACGCATGAGAAAGCCCCCAGCCACAACAAGGGACCTTCCTTCGCAGCCATGACGGCTTCCGGGCGAAGCTTGACTGCCTCTCCGTTCACGAAACAGCCCATGGCATATTTTTGGATTTGAACCCGAGACCTTACGATTCAGAGGCAGACGCGCTACCCCTGAGCCATCAGCCATCTACTAGAAGTGGAACAATATTCGAAGATTCCGAATTCCTATAAAGTCGGACAAAAGATTCCGAATTCCTATGAAGTCTGACAAAAGATTCGGAATTCCTATGAAGTCTGACAAAAGATTCGGAATTCCTATGAAGTCGGACAAAAGATTCGGAATTCCTATGAAGTCGGACAAAAGATTCGGAATTCCTATAAAGTCTGACAAAAGACTCACCGAAGTTCCTTCAAAGCATTTTGAGCATTCAAAACATTTTACAATTATTTTATAACTTGTTTCCAAGATATTTTGGTTCTAAATTTTGTGAATATTTTAAATATGAAAAGAACTGACTATTTGCAGAGTATACCCAAAAATTAAAATTAAAACTACCGAAACAACCGATATTTAAGATTGGTCGTGACAGTTTAAGACAATTTATTTTTTCGAAATGTTTAATTCGTTATAATAGTAATGATATGCTGGATAAATCAAATATAAAAAATCTAATAATATTGCAAACAAAAATTTTTATACTTTTATTATACTACAGTAAGATATGAAATGCTAACTATAGTATATTTGTTTTTTACTGTAAATTATTTATTATAATTACATTGTATATGAAATTTCAGTTAGATATGAAATGCTATAACCTTGGAAATATTGTTTGAATTATTAATCGGTTTCACCTTGAAAATTGTTTTTGAATTATTTATCGGTTCGACACTGCAAAAATAGGCATCACAAATCTTTAAATAGGCAACAACAAAAAAGCAATTATAAAAAATATATTAATTACATAGTGTAACTTTTAAAAATAATCGATTATTTGTTTAAAAAATAATAAATTAATAATTAAACACATTAAAGTCCAGGGATTCATGAGTAAGTGCATTTGTTGTCTTGACTGATGTATAATCCTGAATATTCTCGTTGTAGAAATATGTATGGCGGACGATTGGGTTCAAAACGATATTCACTCTAAAACGAGTGAAATTGACTGAATAATAGTGAATTTCACTCATGAAATGTGAATTTCACTCATGAAATGTGAATTTCACTCATGAAATGTGAATTTCACTCATGAAATGTGAATTTCACTAATGTAAAGTGAATTTCACTCATATAATATTGAAATTCACATTTAGTGAATGAAATTCTCTTTAAATGATAGAATTTCACTCAAATAATAGTGACTTCACTCATTTTAAGTGAATTTCACATATTCGATGTGTATTTCACTCATTTAGAGTGAATTTCACTCAATGACAATGATTTTCACTCACGAGAAGTGAATTTTACTTACAAAACGTTAATTTCAGTCACAAAACGTGAATTTCAATCATTGAAAGTGAATTTCACTCATTTAGAGTGATTTTCACTCATGAAAAGTGAATTTCACTCCCGAAAAGTGAATTTCGCTAATATATGAGTGAAATTCACTTTTCATGAGTGAAATTCACTATTATTCAAGTGAATTTCACTCGTTTTAGAGTAATTATCGTTTTGAACCCTATCGTCCGCCATAAATATTGTGAAATGTGACATGTCAGTTTAACCTCTCATTAAAACCCACCGGTTTTCCTTAGAAATTCACAATCTCGGATATTACGCGGACGATATGAATTGAGTTATGCAGTAATATAGATGTGATTGAGGCAAATCTGTGAGAAAATCTATATACGACAGTAAATATTGACGGATACTGAAAAAAGTGCTTTCGGTTATTAATTAACTTGTAAACATTTTGGCATTCACAAACTTTAACTCTAAACCTTAAATTTAAACTCCACATTATTACGAAAGGCTTCTAATAATTTTCTGAAGAAATTAGCATCTGAAGAAATTAGCGTTGCCTATACCGACTAGACAGGATTGCTGAACTAAGAACTAAGCATGAGTAGTGAACAGCAAATTGGAAATAAATAATTTGAAAATAATTGGTTTTTCTGACAGAGTCTGTGAAAATATAACTGTCAAATAAGTCCTTTTCGACTACAATAATTCTCGTGATACAAATTTTTATATTTGTAAAATGAGTATGTGTCTTGTTTGGTTCTAAGTAATTTTGCGAATAGTTATATAGGTACACCGTATATATATATATATATGTGTGCTTTGTTGTCCTCATCTGATTGCTTTTAATCTCTAAACATCTATTTCAAATACATTGCAATCATGTTGGACAAAAAATAAACATAATTTAGCACTGCAGATTAAAATATATTCATATTAGGCGCATATATATAATACGATTTTAACATATTATATGTTACGTATACATTGTCCAGCACTAAAAAACAAACTATGTATATAGACATATTTTGTTCTAAATAATTAGATCTGTACTATGTATAATTTCCTATACTAAAATGTCTAAAATGTACAAAATATAAATTCACTAGGACTTATCTATAATACATCTCTGTTGTAGAGCTGGTGTCCTAAGGTTCGCCCATGCTCATGCTCACTACAGGTCTCCTTGCGGTCGTGGATATGTTTGCAGCGATCGGAGACCAAATAGCATCAATGATGGCGACAGTGGGGGTCCTTTGATTTTAAAAGAAGGTTCCAAATTGTTCCAAGGAGGCGTTATCTCTAGTACAAAGGATTTTATTACGCAATATTCGGAAGTCTACAGAGTATGTAAATGGATAAAGCCTTACTTGGATGAGGGTTCTAGTATTTATGAATAAAAAATTGTATCATTTTGAAAAAACACTATATTTTAAAGTTTTTGAATATACAGTAACTTGGCCATACTAATAAAAATACTAATAAAAATATTGTATATTTTACTATTTATAACTGTCATGTTTTAACAAATATAGCTATGTATTTAATTAATAAAAAGTAATACTCTGATTTTATTATAGTGCACCTATACATTAAAATATATTACATTAAATACATTTATAATCCATTGCTATTAAAAGATATAATGTACAGTGAGCATATAGGAATTGAAAAATTATGAAATAATATATTTCATAATAAAATACATAGATACTACAAGGATATTCATTAAAACAACCTATACCTATATTCATTTTTAATCTTCAATAACCAGAAAAAATTACAAAGTTATTTTAATATTTTATGGCTTTTAAAAATAATAGTTAACAATAGTTTGTGGTTGATTTCCAACTATTTATTTTATTTTAACATTAGATAAAATTATATCAACAAATAATGAGGATTATTTTATACCGAAATTTTCTATATGTTCGCTCACCGCACCTGCAATAAGTACAAAATTAATTTTACAATATAAAAAATATGTAATCACTCACAATTAAACTGTTTAATTTGAAATATATAATTGTAGTTATCCTGGATTATGCATATAATAATTTCTATTAATTAACTTTATTTATACGTTCGCAATAATGCATTGACCATTTCAAAACCATGCAATATAGAGTATTATATGTATTCCAGTTTCTGCACGTAATCCTTATTTTCCTGTGTAAAAATTCAAATTAATATCCCATCTATTCAGATTAAGTACTATTTTTAATTATTGTTTTAAAAATTATAGTTCACTATTTGAATTTGAAATATAAATATTTCAAAAATTTATAAATTTTAAAATTTATAAATTTTAAAATTTATAAATTTTAAAATTCATAAATTCAAAATTTTTAAAAAATAATAAAAAATTTTAATTTTAAAAAATTAAATCAATTGTAAATATTTTTAGATATATTTTGAAAGTACATATTGCACACATATTTTTACAATGTTTAGCTTGTTGACTAATGAGAAACAGTATAGCAATTCAAAGTCCAAATATAATCTTACCATGTGTACTACATATACTTTATTATATTTTTATTTATGATGTCGCCTTGCATGATATGATCCTGTGGATGTGGAAATATACGTTGATGGTGGGCGCAAGAGCGTAAACCATTTAAACGAATGTCTGTTGAGTATCATGTCAGCTATTCACCAGTAAACTCATTGAGCCTTGTCAGATACTCTTGTTCTATATTAGTTGGCAGGGTGTTTGTACAAAACAACTATGACGGATTGCATGGCAAGAATAATTTAATTTAATAACATTACATATTATGTGGAGTATTTAATTTAAATATTATCATTTTTATATTTATATTTATTTACAAGTCATATAAAAAAAATTCACATTAATCATATCAGGGCCCGCAGGAGCTATGCCCAAATTTCTTTTAGTATAAAATACTTGCAATATTTATTTATGTGATATTTTTAGACTATGAGCTTTTCTATTGAAGAGCATTCAGCTGACTATATGAAGAAAAGTGAGGAAACTTTCTATATTGGAATAGATTTAGGAAAAACTAAATGTTTGCAATGATTATTAAATGAACCATTGTCATGTAATATTCCTCCATATAATAAGAATAAATCTTGTACTATTTTATAATTATTTTAATATTCAGATATTCAAATTGTCCCCTATAAAATTATTAATAACTAATATTTACTGGTAAATTATTTTAAAGAAGACTTAGAATAAAGAGATGTCTGCAGTTATATTTTGTGTAATGTTAATGTTGACTGGAATTTTGATATAAATAAAAACAGTTACAATGATGTAAATATATTATTAAACAATATACATTATTAAATTAATGACAAGTTTAAAAACATTTATCAATTTACGTGCTATAATTACGACGTCTTATTTAGTTCGTCCATGCGGCGTCATATAAAAGACGTCTTGAAAGAGTCGAAGACCGACGCGACCAACCAAGACCTCATGTTGTTTGCTGGGATGGTGTCGATAAATCATAGTTTGAAGTTGATTGAACTTCTCGCGGCTCTGGTAGTGCAACAGGGTGTTTTACTAATCGTAATTTCTGGTCACTTCTAATGAGCTGTTTTGGAATGTTGCTTTTCTTGATATTCTCAAGAAATCTAGGTTTAAGTTTTTATTCGTGGTAGAGTATTTATTCGTGGTAGAGTTTTTATTCGTAAGTATAAGGGTAAGTTTGAATATTCAGTTGATTCCATCATCATCAGAAATCTTGACACTATGAGTAATTAAAAATTAAAGTAGTAGCAAGGCAAGCCTTGGTTCTACAATATTTCGGAAATCAATCAATTATTTAGATAAGAATGGTTTGCGGTGGTAGAGATGGTAAGAGTTGGTAAATGTGGTGTCTGTTCTGCTGATGCAGACACTTGGTGTTCTCGTTTCTCTTCTTCACGTCTACGTTTTTGTATCCTCTGCTGAAAGTTGTAAACATACATTGTATGCTCTAAATCTGGAGACATATAGGCAGTTTTCCTTCTTCTTTTTCTCCTTTGAAAGATTTTCCATTGCTAGATATTTGTCTTCATCGATCTCCATTATTATAAGATGGTCCTCCAACACAGGAAGAGCTGAAACTTATAAAATCTTTGGATGTTGCGATGCCCCACAAGTTGGACAACTTGGCCAACAAATGATTCCCGAGAATTCCAAATTAAAGATATTGTTACTGATAATCCCTGTGCCTGCATATTTCTGGACTTGCTTCAGACTATTTAAGAGTTAGAAGTCATATTCTATCGGGTGATGAACCTCCATATGCCTATCTCACACCTGCACAATCGCACAAACATAATACCTGGGGAAAAGCATCCAAAAGAAGGAACATATATTAACAGTTATTATATCCGCAAGGTCTTTTGGAGGCAATTGTTCATTGTCCCGGTGAACCAGTGCACTTTTCCTAATTCCTTATTGAACATTTCCTTGCGATGCATTTGAAAATTTTCTACAAAATTTGTTTTACCAAACATTTTTGGTCAGGCAACAATCATGCTGGCGTTATGCTTCAATCGCATATCCATATTGTCACTAGATATTTTGGAAAAAAGAAATGTTCATTAGTTATGTTTATAAACAATAATAATAGACATATTTTTATAACATAATATTCACAATATTGTATGCAATCGGACCGCATCAAAATCAATTGAGTAATGAACAGGAAGAGGAGGAAGAGGAAGAGAGCCAAAAATGATGACTGATAAAGATAATGATAGCCAGGAAGAAGATTTCCCGGTGGACTATAAAGAAAAAATGAAAAAACTCTCTTGTTTCCTTATATTGAAAGAGCTAACTCACGAACAACTTGATCAAAATTCGCTGGACGAAATCAAGAAAGATCGTTGAGTCGAAACTACTGGATAGGTTTCTATATCTCGATCGTTGCAAATCAGACTGTCAACTAGCATTACTATTTAAAAATTATAAAAGGCTGAGGAAAAAGGGGTCCACTACGAACTCCAAGGTCTCAGTACTATGGAAAGATATCAAACGGTCAATATTTGGATTTCATGATCAAATTGTGAAAAAGTGGACAATATAACGGAAGATAGTTATCAAGACAGTGAAAAAGATGATGATGAAACTACTGAAAGTGATGAATATAAATTACTGTTTTATTATTATATATGCTGTCATATTTTAACAAAAAGGTATTTATTTATTTTAATTTTAGAATTAATTGATTCGTTAGTTTAATGTAGTAGTATATATAGTCAGTATGGGCCGGCATCTTAAAATCAAGGTAATCTTCTCAAAATCATGGCAATCCTCTCAAAACAGTGAAATCTTGGGCCAGCTACTTAAATTTGGGTCTTATTTGAAAATTTTGGGAAGATTTTGTAAATTGAACCATTGTATTAATTATTATATTTTTAAATTTTTAAAATATAATTAAAATCTACTATTAGAAAAAAAATGATAATAGATAATAATTAATAATTATTAGAGATAATTAGAGAATTTTAATATTTTTATGAATTTTTAAGGATATTTAGAAATATTTAAGAAATTTTATTGATTTTTAACTATGATAAAGTGTGTTAAAATTTGATAAAATTCGTTAAAATAGGATAAATTTTTATAAAATAATAACTATAAATAATTTTTTTAATTGAGAAATAATTAGGGAAATTAAAAAATTCTATAAAATATGATGAATGTTTATATAGATATTGCAGTGTAATTGATTCTCTCTGTATTTTGTCATCATCATTGTGTAAACTAGTAGTGTTCGCGTGGCCATACACGTACGTATATTATGCTTGTGTTATGATTTATACTTTTCAAACTGCATCGTTTTAGTTGAAAAATGCGGAAATTCAGATTTCATTCATTACAGATATTTTGTGACTTTATGATAAAATTTAGTAAAATTTTATAAAATACGTATTAGAATGTGATAAATGTTTTTTTTTAAACCTTAAAATGTGGTAAATTTTTATAAAATTCATATTCACGTCCTCATCCAAGAATACTTCAATGGAAAATTAGTGCTAAAACTTTTGTTTCAATAGAGTAAATAATAATACAATCGAATTCTCCGTATGCCATTAAAATTATGGAAATCCCTTACTGTCTGGCTAAAAATCAAAGTATTGTTAAAAATGTATCGATAACTGAATTTAATCAAGTTTTTAATAGTAAAATACAATTCTCGCTGGTCGGCACTTTCGGGGGGGGGGCTGGGGGGGGGGGGGGGGGGGGGGGCGGGCGCC
>JAUZNC010060484.1:11996-25500 GCA_034780395.1 Vannuccia rotundouncinata | reverse complement strand
GAAAATCGTGTATGTTTATGTGTTGTAGCGATATAATAGTTATTTTGTATTTAGTAAGATTCTACTTGTCATTTTTTTAAACATAAAATAATAACACAATTAATTTCAACTGAGAATGTCTATATAAATAAACTATAAAGTCTAAACATAATTTCCATCGTTTTCAATAATCTTTCTCATATTTTTGGTATGATAGCCATCAATGGCTTTTTGTAGAGCTGATGTCATCCGTTCAGCAGTAAAATTTGGTAAATTTTCAGTTCAAAAATGAGAAATGTCCTCGATTGAGTTAAAATGAGTTTTTTGGGCTTCCAGTCTTGGGAATATGTATATCTATCGCTCAAAAGGCGCCCATTTTTCCTTCTAGATATTCATGTTGTTTCGTCTGAGACTTTCAATTAAGAAATAAAGTCTATCTTTAATACACTCCATACCAAAATAATCTGCTGCATACTTCGCAAATTACAAAATAAAAAAATTATCGATTTCAATTTGAAATATCAGGAATTCCAATGCTAAACAAATATCCGCTAATTAAAAAATGATAAACGATTGTTTTTAATGATACAGCCTATATCTTGAAATACTATTTTAGAAATGATGTGAAATATCAAGAAATATTTAGAAATAATGTGAAATATCATGAAATATTTAGAGTTCTTGTTAAATAAAATAAATTCAATAAATTGAGTAAACATGATACAATGAATGATTTTGTTGTTATTTTTGATCTGTATTATGTCCCTATCTGCTTGTATTCACCAATATTAAGATTTAATTATAAGATTCTGTAAAAATATGATAAAGATTCTCACTTGTGGTACTCATGATAGTCCTGTTGTTGGTGGTCCCAGTTCTCCCGGTCATCAACGCCAGGTCTCTGACGACTTAACGGACGACTGTTGTAGTAGAGAGGCTCAAAGTCCGCGCAATCCTGTTCCTGGTTTGTTGGGGGGTGTTCCTGATTGGCCTGCTGGTGATGCAGAGACGGGTCGTTAGTGCCATGGTTGTGGTAGCTGTTGTTACCGTCTACCGAGGAAGAGAAAAAGAAGATGCTGCAGCGGATTGCTCGATCAGAGGATGTCAGAGTTACAGCAACGACCAACCTGTTGTTGGACTAAGAGGCCGGATAATCCCTTCAGCGGGATTCCGACGTTGGCCCGCCATCGGCAGTTTGCGTCTCTTTCTGCCGTCGGGCCGAAGGTCGGCCACTGGAGCTGAATGCTCGGCCGCGTTGGTGGGGACATAGTGTTGGTGGTTGGAGGAGGAGGACTGTGTGGTGACTAGGGGTGGATTAGGAGGGGAGGGCGGGTCTCTTAAGAGATGCCGACCATACTGATGGTCGCTGGAGTATTGAAAGGCTGCTTGATTGTGAAGATGCTGCTGAGGAAGGTTATAGTCCGACGTGTAGTCGGAATCTTCCGACATTCCGGCTGCAAGTTAACAGACGAATGAAGAATTAATCTCGCAGCAACCAACCCACGACTTCAGGCAAGAAAGAAGATATAAAAATCCCCGCTACAAGAACGCTATAAGAAACCCTGTATTCAGGAAAACTAAAGAAACAAAATATCTTGAAAGCATTTTCGACTATTATTGAACAATTTTAATTTTCCTTTGATGCAATTATTGTTTCCATGGCGAAGTATGAAGATCTATCAACTTCTGATATAGAAGATAAAACACTTAATGTCTCAGAGTTACAGAAAGTATAACAGGGCTCTCATGAGCAAAATCGGAACAGTTTGAACCTTTCAAGTTAACATTGATGCGAATCAAAGCGAAAGTTGACGTTTCAGGTGGAACGATTAACCACTTAAAACAATTTACAATACCCAAGTTAAGTATAATGAGACTTCAATTAATAAAGCATTTACAAATTATAATTTTTAATAATTGACCTAATTTAATTATTTTTTAATTTTGAGGGCTTTCCTAAATCTGAAAACAATTTCAATATAAGAAGCTCGACATAATAAAGAATATATATAATTCGCATCAAGAAATTGACCAGAAATAGTTAGTAGGAGGCACTTTTGTTGATTACTGCATCGTATAGTTCCCCGTAAGATACTCTACATATTAATAATTTGAACTTACAATGAGTGAGAGGATGTCTTTGGTTAAGATGAGGATTGTGCACTTGATGCTGAAAGAAAATCATTAATTAATTAAAATTTGTTTTTTAAAACGCTTCGATTTACTTATAGGTAGTTGTTTTTGTTAAAACATTCCATCATTACTTTCTTTTTATCGTGGTTTTGAAATAAATTGTGAAAATAAATTTCATAATGTAGACAATATGGCGAAGTTTGAGAGTCACATATAATAAAAATGTTCTCAAACATATTTTAATGCGAATAAATATTTATAAAGAAATTGGAAATTAATTTCTATAATACAAAAATGTTACCAATTTTGATACCAAACATATTAAAATGTCATCTTCGAGGTATAGCGAAGCTAATGTATAATTCCTTCCATTTAATTTGCAAATGATTTATTAAAAACTCAACAACAGAATACATTTTAAATATGTTCTACTCAAGTTACACACCAACATGTCTGCTAAAAGTTTACCTAAGTTCTATATTAACCTTTCCTTTCTAAATGAATACACACGCAGATAAAGAGTGAAGGTGTTATAATGTATTTTAAACCATTAAAAACAGGAAATGCCCGAATCTTTTGAGGTTGTGAAGCTTGAAATGAACCTAAATGAATCTGAGATCACAATAAGCAAATTGATTATTTTCAATTTTGGAACAATTGGAATAATTTTCAATATTTCTCTTTTGCGGGATTGTCCGTCCTTGAACAATAAGCGTAATAAGTAATTTGTTGATGAAGTGTGTGGAGTTCAACAGTCCATCAAAGTATTCACCCCGGAAACGTGCTAAAGGACGCAGATATACCAGCATCATTTCCAAGTAGATATAGCTAATTGTGGACATTGTTGTGAATAAATTTAATAACTCAGTCGAAGAAGACACGAACTCCAGACACGAAGTCTAACATACTTTATTAAAGAAGCTAAAATCCTTTAATTTTAAATCGGGTGAATATTTAAACTTGGATAAGAAACCCGAGCTACAAGAAATTGATTGAGGAAATTTGTTGATTTTATGATTTCAATAAATGGAATATTTTATAAATAAAAGACAACTTTTCTCTTTTTACAAAACTCCGGAAGGTGGAAAATAATTTTCGGCTCCTTAAAGGAACACAATCAAGTCAAATCAATCGCTGGAGAAGATTGAGTTGAGCCAATGAATTCAACTATTGACTAGAAATTTAATTATTATTTAACAAAATCAACAAATAAAATTAAATCTAAAAAAATGTATCAAAATATAAAACAAACGAAATAAATGTTGTATTTAGCGGTTCCCTAAATTATATCACATTGGATTATAATAAAGACACTATAACTATTCACAATTAACAATTTTTGCATAATTTTTAACTCTTAAAAGAAACAAAATATCGATTTCGTAGATATTATAACTACTCTAGATAGGAGATACACACTTTCAAATTAGATTCCCTTTATGAAAATTCCATAGATATAAGTTAGATTCTTTGTTTAAGTTGAACTTGATTTGTAATCTTCAATATTATTAGTAATTACTGTAGTAATATTAAATTCAATAATTGTTTATATGTATCAATTAAATATATATACACGCGATGCAACATACTTTAGTATAGAAATATTTTAGATGTCCAATCTAGTTCTATATATATAATATCTATAGAAAATTCATATTTCCTATTCAGTTAATTATATTAATAAACGATTATTTAAGTTAAAATTGTTAAAAACAAAGATCCAGTCAGTCACAAAGCTTAACATAGCTGCTAGGCTATTCTAAAGATCTGCGTTAATATACGGCCATCCGGGTACAACAACAAATGGGAGAGAAAGAGAACAACACGTAGAGGTATAAATAGACAACACCGAGACTCTTTTATTATAAGAAACAAGACCAAAACAGGTATCATAACAGAGACAGATTATTGTACGGGGTGGTGTCTTCAAGAGCGGCAATCATTTACCTCCTGATCACGGCTGTTTAATTGTTCCAATTTGTTTTGAAACTTCTTCGCCTCCGCTTCTGGGATATCTGAGAGAGAGAGAGAGAGAAAAACAGGCAACATAAACACCCGCTTCGTCATCATGTTCGAAAATAGAGAAAAAATTAAAACAAAAAATCACGATTTAATGCAACAAGATTAATCTGATAAAGTAATAAATGAAATGAAAATCAAATCAAATCTTCCATTTATTGGCCGGTTTCTGCAATAAAGAAAACCTTCACTATTTGAGTAAATTGAAATTCAAAATGAATAATTATCGATCATGTCGGAAGACAAACAGAAAATTGAGTATCATGCGGTTCCGGTTAATATGACCCAAAAAGAGAGATGGCTGGTTTAGGTAGTATCGGATTGTTTCACTGCTCCATTGATTGATTAAAAAGACAAAATCAGAAGGGCGAAACAATAGATTGGCCAGATCTCTGAGTGCAACAAGCGCAGACGATAGTCAAAGTCAAAATGAATCTCCATTTAGTCCACATTTTATTGGTATCATTATTGAGATCTTAAGAGCCGAGAAGAGAGAAGAGGACAGCTAGAAATGGATGGATTTGTCATGATTAAATAATCCTGGGTATAATTTTATAACTTCAAACCACTTAATATGAGGATGCAGTGAAGCTGGGACTACCCAGGAGACATTTAACTGCGGCCCCAATCTGCTCAAGTGAGGAGCCGGGTGTAATTTAATTGCCAGACAACATATGATGCGTTTGTTGGGAGTCTTTAAGGGGAGGTAATTGCCAATTAAACCAAACGAATCCCCGTCTTCAAGTGGTCAGTAAAAGGAGAACTAAGGCAGACGCAAAGGACGGTTGGCTACAAGGAAAGAGAAAAGGTGAGCAAGGGCCCATAAATGATATGCGAACCACAAGAACCCCAGACCTGCTCCCCAAATGAGATGATATGCGCCCGGCAGATGCCTCTATGCGAGAGAGGGTTGAGCAAGCCAAGGTTTGAGGCTCAACCGACTCAGAAGGGCCTCCAACCCTCCTCGAATAGAGAGAGATAGCGAGCGAGCGAGCAGGAGAGAGAGGAGGAAGATAGCTGAGTTCTTGGTCGAATCAAGTATCAAAAGAGATGCTGAGTATACCAATAAATTAATCGATCCTCCAGCTCAAAATTCCTGCCATCTTCCCTGGTTGAACCCCCCTCCCCTCCTCGCTGAATGTTCCTCACGCTAATAATATCTAATTCTATTGATCCAGATAATAGTATTGATTTTCACCGTTTTCTTTCCAAAACCAGTTGAAGTGACTCTTTTCAGTTGGCCACAATAAGATTTGGGTGATGCAATCCGAATGAAACAGTTCCAATGCGATTCTAAATCTAACAAACATTAGTAAATCTTTTTCAATCTAGGCCAGAATTAGGGGAAAACAGGGTGACTTACCGTCCGGAAGCTCAAACCTAGTGTCAACAAGGAGGGTGTGACCTGTGGGAGTTTGTGTTCCAACAGTTTCACCGTTGCGCATAAGCAATTCACTGTCAAGATCAACCCAGTTACCGGGACCCTCCTAAAGTCAGAGAGAGAGAGGGAGAGAATTCATTATAACCGATATATCCAGCCAAAGTCGCAATCGATCACCCAGAGATTTAATCGCGTTTGAATGACATTGATTGATACTTTTGAATTAGACAATCTAAACAATAGATATTATAATTATTAATAGAATCACCAGATTAGAGATTTACAGTTTGATGCAAGCATGGTTCGATTCTATATTGTCGTTGATTCAAATGATCAATTTTTAAATAGACTTCCAATCCTAAATACCCGAAAATTCTTTAGTTTTCCTATCTAATAGTTATACAAAATATCTATGATAGAAGCGTGAATTTTAATGATATTAAAATTGTTTAGTTTTCCTATCTAATAGTAATACAAAATATCTATGATAGAAGCGTGGATTTTATTGATATTAAATGGACTGTGAAACATTTCTTTTCAATCTGACATTTTTAATCTGCAACAAATTTTCACTCTGCAAATCTTCATATATAGACAGCAATTAAACTTAAAGTAGTACTGCTGGCACGTGGAGTGGCATAAATAATGGGCAAATTGTCCAGACGACAGCCACTTTTCAAACACACATACAAACAAGAGATTTCAGAAAAATAAGACGACCGTTAATAAAAAAAGATGTACAAATAATTATTTTTTTTAAATACAGTTATTCAAACAATCGGGCGTAAATAAATACCCGGAATGTACACTCCAATAGACAGGAATGAGGTAATGTAACGATGGTTATACAGGAGAGATAATTTTAAAAATATAGTTTTGCTACAATATATTTGAAAAACCTTTTAAACTAATCCCAGTATTGTTGAAGATATGAAACACAGGCTATACGATTGTAATGTTCGCTGATTTTCTTGCATAGAAAGACAGAAGACTGCAATAGTCAAATGTCAGAAAAAATAGGATTGATTTTAATGATCTTGAGAAGGGAAGAATGCAATCCAGAATATGTTGTTAGAAAAGAATAAAAAAGACGCTTTGAAAAGAGTTTTTGAGCAGGTATTTGCAATTTGTTGACATCTATTGTTTAACACGAGGTTGAATAATATATAACAAGCATAACAGTACCTAGAATAGACCCATAACTCATTTCTTATATGCTAAAACATTCCGATGTACTATTCTAGAGATCTCTGACATTCTTTCTAAGAAGGGGAACTCCTGCTTCCTCTCCAAAAACTTTTCTATGGTTCTTCCATTATCTCAACTCTCTCTGATATAAGGTCCTTTGTTACAGCTTCAGACTTGATCTATGCAACTATTCGACATTCAGAGGGGGGGGAGAGAGAAAGATTTTAGCTATATTGCTACCCTGTTATTCGTGTCCTCCACACAAACACAGTTCCACTAAACCGAATGGTAAGATACATCGTTGGCCAGCACGATAGAGAGAGAGAGTGAGAGAAAGATTTGGGGTTTGCAAAGTCGGGGCAATTTGGCGTGAAGTCAAGATTTCCATCATTGTGGAGTTCTAATGTTTTGGGATGGTTTATAAGATGACGTCCGAGGTTAAGGATGGCAGCAATTTGACCGACCGGGGTCCCTTGTGTCATATAGTTCGCCTTCCCTCGCGTTCATTTTTATGGAAAATACAATTTTAATGGAGTCAGAGATCCCTATAATAGTGCTCAACAAGACCAAATCTTTCAACTGGCTCAAAAGCTTTCTAACTAGATTACACAATTATTCTAATGGCTTTTATTCCCAAGTAATGCAATTATTATTTTAGTATCGTACATATTCCCCGGGAGGCTTAAGGTCCATATTTACGCACAAGTTGTTCCAAAATAACTTCAGACAATAAAAAATGACTTTTTCACACCTAGAAAGGCAAATTTATCTCTTATTTATATTTTTTTAAAAACAGCTTCAGACAAAACTATTGATTCTAATTCAATATTTCGCAGAATAAATAATTGCGCAAACACCAAGCTAACTAGATGACCACTCGACAAAAGACCATCTCAATAAGCTAACCCCAATTCTAATCACCGACCAGCCTCGATGGGCAGTTCAGGTTTCTGCAAACCAGTCCCAATTTAATTAAACTTGTTCAGCCCCACGGGAACTCCAAATCTCCTAGTAGTACCTACATAGAGGGAGGTACGAAAAGAACCTAACCACCACGGCTTGAAATTGAAGTGCCAAAATATTTGATAGGGATTAAATGAGATATATAATATTAATAAAGAGGCAGGCGAAATAGACTCTGCATCGACCGTTAGTTAACTAGAGATTGCTCACAATCTTATCCTCCATAAAACTTTTGAAATATTCAAAATATGAATTGTTAATAAAATTGAGATCGATTATGGTATAAATAATTGATTCATAAAAATCAATAAAAATCTATCCAGTGAACGTTATTCAAATTGACAATATTTAATTATCGTTGAGGAATTTGATTATTTATTGATTTTCTTACTGCTGTTTATTTACAAATTTTTATGCTTATTGATATGTACAAAAGTTTGAAAATCTAAATAAGGACATTGATACGACTAGAAAAAGCAACTCTTTTAAATATATTATTAATTTAAACATAAAATAAGATTCAAATACAAATGTATTAATCAAGCTTAAAGTAAATTATATGAAATCAATAATAATTATAGCTTAGATAATACTTAATATAAAACACAATCCCACATAATTAATAATAACAATTACTGGAAATCTTGAAATAACCGAAGAATTAATCGATATTCTTAATAAAAAAAATCAATAATCACCTGATTCGACTGTTGTATACCGGCTAGCGGAATCCAGGTTGTGCCAAGAAGTTTGTCCCAGAGCATTCCCTTAGTCCATAGCTCAATAATTAGGCCTCCATCAAGCTTCTGTGTTTCACTGGAAAGATTTTTGAGATAAGTTGATCAAGGGAATTTCTATGTACTAATCAATAATTCACAGAGATTAGACATTTAATTATTTATTTATTTAAATTGGATCAGTAATTGTCACAGGTTCTATTAGTCAAATCGATGTTAAACGTTATTATTGGGATTAGTTTTAGAGTTATATAATTAATCGGAATGGTATTTCTAAACCTAAAAATTAATGTCCCGTTTGCAATATTTAAACTGGTCAAGCATGTAATTATTTTGAAGTTGAAGATAAAAACTAAAGAGGACAGTAATGACATGTTTTAAATTTAAATTAGATTCCTTGTAGATTTTAAAACTATTGAATCCAAACCAATCACTTTTAATTTTTATAGATACAAATAGCATTTATCGGAATTTAATTAAATCCATTTTTGATCCATTTTCTAAGTTTTTCAATTTACAAATTAAATATCGATCCATTTATTTCATATTACTTTAGTCTACCTGCTTTTGAAACAAATTATAATAAGTTTTGCAACCTCGCTTTCATCATTTTAACGAATTATAGGGTTAACTGCACAAATCTGACGAGAAAGATAAGGGGAACATTCCTTATAAATTAGACAACTACAAAAAACGCGTTGCACTGATCTGCATTTCTAAAATTGAGAAATATCAGCTAAAACTAGGTAGTTAAACTTTGCAAACAGTTAAAGTATTGTTTGAGGAATTAACCTGAGAAGTAGTATAATATGTAAAAAATAAGAAGAGGAGTTAATTTCAAGTTTTCCAAGCTGAACAATCGAGGTCTGAATAATAACCTATGGATAGAAAAGACAAACAACGTATTGATTTTTATCTTGAGAACATTGACAAGAACAATACTCCAGGTGTTGTGGAAATAAGTACCTATAGTGACGTCACGAGGAGGGATGACTATAGGGGAAAGGGATTACTTGGCATTGGGACTTGAAGGAGAACACCCCCCCCCCTCCTCTTCATCTTCTTAATATGTCACGCCATCATGACTAGTACACAAATCGATAATGGCCACCTCATCCAATTCGGAAAGCCAAGGTAATTAAAACTCTTTTTGTTTGCCTGCGATGTGACAGACAACTACTACTAAATCTACAAACATAAATTTGTCCACAATCAACATTTCCTGGCTATAAAAGTCTTTGGATATTGATTTATTAGCGGGGTCATATGACAGAAACAATCGAGATTAATTATTCATACCCGACAGAGACATAAGACAACAATAGGTGGGGTGTTCTGCCTTTGAATAATATACAAGAATGTCTCACAAACCTACTCCCAATAATTATTGAGCAAGATGTCCACCAACAGAATCTTTGATGACAAGACAAACGAGGGAACAATGAATATATTGCAACTATTGCAAACTGTGTTCAGCAATTTGAATGGCAAATGTTAAATAATACAAGCGGTGAATATTATAAACTAAATTAAACTGTGTTGTGTTTCATTTTCAAATTAGTTTGCAGAAAAAAATAACAAGTTGAAAGATGGAGCCAGAATAAAATCTATATTTAGTAATCACACTAAGTGAAGATTTCTAACGAGCCGTTTATAAACCGATTTCAGGCAAATTTTAGTGATTATCAAGAGAGCCAACAGACTGTGTGCGTATGTAGGACAGAAAACTCCAACATGAGGAAGAACACCGCAAACACGAAGACACTTCTTTCTGCAAGTAATTTACCCAACCACCTCAATTAACACACAGGTTTAGAAGAATACACTTTATGAACTTCATTAGAAAAACGAATTTCCTATTACAGTCAGAGGGACAACATAACGATTCAAAACAGAATAAATTGGTTAGAAAAATTTAAAAAAATTTTTTTTTTTGTGTTAAAGAGTTAAAACTGAATGAATTGTTCATTTAATTTGATAAGAAATACAGCGTAAAATAAATATAATATACTACAGGGGGTTGCACAGTTATGTTCACCAGAAAAAATAATAGAGAAATGATGTATTGATATTAAACAAATTCACACCTTCAATTTCATAATTCAAAAAATAAATGGACGCTTGTTCCGAAATCCTTTATTAGACTAAAATTGGTCGGTTATAAATATCGGCAAATATAGGATCCGACCTCCACATAGCAAGATATTCCCTCTATAATCAGATGCTCTTCAGCTTGCGAAATGAATATGTAGTTTATTAAATGAAATGTACAAATCAGTCAGTTTTTCTCTTCTTACAATTCAACATATTATTAATTTTGTAATTTAACATACCGTCGGTAAAAAATGTTATTACATAGCACGAATGTATTGATCTTTATTTGAATTTCATTTTATTTCGATATTTAAAATTACCAGTCTACGTTAACCTGTAATATCTATGACTCATTATAGAACTTCCATCTTTAATAAAACCACGGTAACAAATACACAATGGACAATTTACTTACGTTGGTACTGTTACTTTCCTATCTCGAATAAAAGAATTGTACAATGAAGTTTAAATTCTCAACTGAATGATGGAAAACGTCCGAAAAGACTAACTTAGGTCTACTTTTCGTGAATATAACGAAATACTATTTTTGGAGTTATAACACAACAACCCGGCCTGCGCAGATGAAGAGAATCAAACACTGATATCAACAATTGTTTAGGAAATGGGTATAAATAGTTGATAGCAGACCATAATTCCTCTTTCAACTTATAATAACCTGCCTCAAAGATATAATGGTAATATTTGGAGTATTATAGTTTATTCATATACTTAGACGATTAATCGCAAACAATCCAGTGACAGCATTTTAACTGCCCACTTAGTGTGTGTGCAAGTCTAGCAAAATCATTTCGACCATTAAATATATCGATTATTTGGTAGTCAATTATAACAGTGTAAATATTTAATTATCTGGACCCTCCCCCCGTGAAGTTAAATATAGAAGTGATTTTAAATATGACGTCATACGTTTGCCGGCCAATTCGGTTAAAGAATAGAATTTAATTTAAAGTAGTAGTATATATAAGTAGTCGGGAGTAATGTACACCTGGTAAGGTTTTAAAAATGTTAAATGTTGAAGATTTTACAAAGGTTAAAATTTAAGTGTAATCATAGGGCAAAATATTTTACAACATAAATTATACGCAGAACCATGCTGCATTTAAAAACAGTAAAAAACATTTAGATTGACAAATGAAAATTTCACGAAAGTAACCATCTAACCAATAAGATTAATATTTGTTTTTTTTAGAGAATTTATAGATTTTAAAAATTGTATTTAAAAAAATATCATAGATATTGTATATTATATATAGAAATAGATTGGACATCTAAAATATTTCTATACTAAAGTATGTTGCATCGCTTGTATATGGCAAATCCAGAGTTGTGATTGGTTAAAAAATTTGAAAATAACTTTAACAGAATATATATATATTTAATTGATACATATAAACAATTATTGAATTTAATAATACTAGTAATTACTAATCATATTGAATTTTTGCCAGGATCGACAGAAACCGATATTAAATGACAACAATTAGCTAGATTACCAATCTAGTTAAACTTAAACAAAGATAGTATATCTAAGAAAAATATTTCATTAGTTTAGCATAGAAGGGTTAATGGCAGGCGCAACTTTTAAAACAATTGAATCAATAATAGAAACGAAAATCCTAACTGACAATTGCTTCAATTTTCAAAGCTTACAAATAGATTATATTTTAAAAAAATATTCCTTATTATAGAATAGAGTACGGACAAACTGCAGCAACAATTTGTACTTTTCCGAAATTACCCGGGGAGAGAAATGACTGACGACTATATTCAATAAATCGATATGTTGACTGACTCGCCTATATAATATCGTCTTCGTTGGACAGATACAATCTATATAAGTACCGGTTGAACACAACTCATATTTCAAGGAGAATGAATCCGATTGAAATATTTATAAGCCCTTCCGCTATAGTTACATTCCTGGGATAGAAATAACTCCAAAGTTATCGTGTTACGCTTCTTATTAAATCAGTAAAACTGTATTCACCACCGCGTTTTCGCCATACTTACGAAATTGACCATAACTCTTTTCCTAACCTGATGGATTAAATTTACCCGGAAGAAACAATTCTGAAAGAAAAACGCAATAGAAGACGCTCAGCTATATATTTAACTTTTAACTCTTCTCTATATTATAAGAAGAAGACGAAAACAAATTCAAATCTACATCTAAAAATTGAAAAGTTGTGCACGATAGCCTACACCTTTTTTCTGCACCCTGGGAACTTTTGTAACTATCAACGAGAGTGGGATAAGCTGTGATAAACGATGTAATTATTTAAAGTGGTCCATCAGCTGCAGTCTGGAAGGATATTATAATGCAACCAGAATTCGTGTACGAATACTTGACTAATCCGACCAACAACAACAAAAAACCGCCGTCAATCCCAGAGTAGACAGTCCAAAAACGAATAAGAACAATACGACCAGACCGGGTAGGGAGAAGAACGAGGAGGGAGGAGGGGACCATTCTCTTTTCTTCTCTGACAGAGATGAAGAGAATTCAAACGATGACGTACAAGATTCCTACTCACTCCTTCCCAGATGCGTTTGGGAGAGGAGGGAGAGTGGGAGATGGTTGAGAAATAACTCGGGAGAGATGGCAACAGAGATCAATACGAATTACACTGCAAGCCAGTTCTCTCAGCCTAGGAGGATATGCACCTATGAGAGGTGGAACTCCTTCCCTGTCCATTCCACAGTGGAAACAGAGAGGAGAGAGGCAAACTCCGGAGCCAAAAATAAATATAAACTCCACCAAAAGTAGATTATACCTCAGAAATTCTAAGCCTGACAACCATTAAAATAATATTATTGTCACAAGCTGTTCGCTGGATGACAATGGAAGATGATGATGGTGTAGGTTTGTGGAAATAGAAGAATCACTGGTGACCGTTTTATAAGACAGTAATTAGATGGAGCAAGAGAAAGGGGAACAGCACAGCAGGAAGAGAGGAATATGTCCATCGTTGTTACCTCATTTTCAGAC
>JAUZNC010060484.1:0-11896 GCA_034780395.1 Vannuccia rotundouncinata | reverse complement strand
TAGATGGAGCAAGAGAAAGGGGAACAGCACAGCAGGAAGAGAGGAATATGTCCATCGTTGTTACCTCATTTTCAGACAAAACGTGTGCTAATTCAGTCAATTCATTATTACCTAAGCTAATATTCTATAATTAATCATTGTATTTTTAGTCAGCATTTATAGGAGATATCAAAAAAATAGAAAATTAGGTACTGTTATAATTTGGCTCTATATGATTGATTATATTTGAAATTTGAATGGAGAAATTGACAACTTGACGATTGATTTTTGATCGGGTAAAACTATCGATGTAAAAGGAACGTTTAAAGTATGTCTGTATTTGTTAAAAGGCATTCCTTTGTTTTCATATTTTTATCGTTAATTTAAAATTTAAAAAAAATAAAAGATCACCCTAACAAACCTTTATATTTCGACTCTTTGAATATTGACACATTTCTAATGAAAAGTGTCGAAAATAATAAAATGTGTTGATTATAATTCTTAAATGATCAAACTCACAACATGAAATCTTGTTCCCAAGATGGACTGGTTCCCTTCACCGGGATAGTTGTCGATTTGACGGATTGAAGTTTAAGACAAACATACGTATTGTAGCTGTCAGCACCCACCAGTTCGGCCTTCTTAACTGGAACGTGCAAAACAAGGAGGCTGTTCAATAAAGTCTCCTAAATTTCTCGTGATCTATATTCACAACTAGTGTGAAATTTTTCTTTTAATGAGCATGGCAAATTTCGATATACATGTTATAATTCATATAAATTCTAAATAGTAACATTGATTACTAATTGTAAATGCTTAGACAATTTAATTTGCCTGTGTGTGATTATCAAACCAATATATTGAAGGTAAATTTTGAAATAGATTTTAAATAATATAGGGAACACTTTTCAAAGAATATTAAAATAAAAGTAAATTGAATGATAAATAAAATATTCCAAGTATTTAATTATTTTCAGGACAAAAGGATACTTTCTTTCTAGAGGTAGTTATTTTAAAGTATCTTATTAGTACCTTGTTAAACTTAAAATTTACCGTAATCTATAACAGAATATGCATTATATCCCGAGTTAATTATCAATTTAAATACTGTATTTTAATTTTGTAGCTATAGTTGCAGGGTCAATACACATTTTAAAAACAATTTAAAGACTATTCTGAGACTCATCTAGAAATTCCAGTCTTTTCCTAGGTAGCAGAAACACGAATGTTATGATGTAGGCTGTATATCTAAATACTTTACTAAAAACAACTATAACAAAATATAAATCTACAATGATTATGAATATTATAAGAAATATGGAATGTAAAATAAAACAAATGTAAAAAGAAAAAAATGACCATAAAGTTCAGGACCATCAAACTGATTATTTAACTTTACAAATTCCAAGGCTCTTTAATAAAATTTCTAAATTACAAGATTTTTCCATATCCTGGAATGGAATTTTGCAATTCTATGACATATCCAAGACCTGTATGAACCCTGTTTAAACAATATATTTTTAAAAAGTGTATTGGACATTTTTCTTCTGTCAATGAATCTGACCTATAAATAAACTAATACAAAAAAATTAAAAGAATATGGTTAAATAATCACAACAAATCTTTTTGTAATTGAAGGTTGAATAATTGGAATAATAATCTATGTATCCAACTACATATTCATCAATTAAGACATTTGCAAATTAATTAAACTTTTAATTTCAGGTTTACATTATTTTTCATTACAATTATTCTATTTGAGTTTTGCAAAATAGTTTTCTATAGATTACACCAACCATTGACATTTATGAGTAATGCTTACAAAACAACATAGAAATTAATTTGGATTAATAGGTAATTTGGCAGACTGACAGGTCACAAAGAAAGGAATGGAGGAGAGGGAAAGAAATTAAAGGAGAGGAGAAAGAAAACTAAGAGGAGGAAATGAAATTTAGAATGAAAAATTTTTTTAATTCAAAATAATTTTTAAAGTCGAATTTAATAATTAACCTCCACAATCAGTACACATTTTTCAAAATCTTGAGACCAAATCAAAATGCCCTAAAAGCTGGATTTTTCTCCTAAACCATAAAAGGGGCATCCTTGGATGTGCACATATATACAAAACCAAAGCAAATAATGCTTTAATCAGCTTGAAGTTAATATTAAATTATAAGTGATCTAGTATCATATTCCTCAGACTGAGAAAAGATAAAAAGTAATGAAGTAGTAAATAGAAATTCTACCACAATTTAGTTTTCAATAAAGAAGCTGTAATTATGAAACATTAAAATTAAAAGTATGAAAAAATTACTCTCTGTGTATATTTTTATATAAAGAACAACAAATTGCCAGCAATGTCTGCAGTGATACAAGTACAGTTAGAAAAAATGTAAAAACATTCAATAAATGGGTTTTTAATTTGGATTTATGTAAAGGAAGAGTATTATGTAAGCATTTAATAGGTGCAGTTACTGAAAAGGGGCAATAACCAACATGTTTAAGTCTATATGGCAATGTCATGGCAATTGACTTTCTAGTATGATCAGTGTTTCTTATTGTAATAAGATGTTGACTGTATATATAGGGGCACTTTTGTGAATGGCTCAATAAGTAAAAAATAAAATTTTGAATTCAATCAATTTCATGGCAAGCAACCAATGTAGTTTGTATAATAGTGGAATAGACTGTACAATGCTTTTGGTAGATAATCAATTGCACAGCAGAGGTTTAAACACATTATAATTCCTTGATTATGAATATTTCTATTAAAATTATGTTACAAAAAACAATATGTGACAGGACAAGGGATGTTACAAGATACTTAATGCATTTAACAGTGAGAGATTGAAATATACTCATTTTGATTAAGTTCTGAAAAATAAATTGAAATTTAAAAAATAAAATTGGTCCATATATAATTCTGAACCACCAAACTGATAATAATTTAGACATTATAAATTTTCCAAATTTTTTGCAATGCTAAAACTTTTCTAAGACCAATGGATAATTAATGTCCTGGATAACAAAATTTCCCTAAAATATATTGTAGTCAGTTGGTTGGCTAATAAGCACAGAGCACTTGGAAACTGAAATATAAGTTCAAAATATTTAAAAGATGGCTTATGTTTTTATATTCTAAGGCAATTAATTCTCTTTCTGCAATGTATGCTTTACTATTTTAATTGCATTTAATAAAATTAATTTTAACTGTAATGATGACTTTTTATATAATATGTAGAATGTATAGTATTATAGTATATATTGGTTGTTTAAGTAATATATAATGTAGCTTTTAGAGATATTAACATATACTAATTATATAATTTGTATATATGTTTTATACGCAATGTATTTTTTAAGCAATGTAATCATGTAAATCATATTTAAATAACCATCTGTAATAAAAAAAATATGAAAAATGCAAAAATGAACTATTTTATTATTTGAATTACTTTAAGAAAATCATTACACATTATGAAAACAATTTACTCTTTTTTATATGATAGGAGCTTAGTGCCCTAGTTGGCTGGAGGATGAAGATTATTTAAATTTACAATTTTTCTACCTTTTATTCAATGATCTGTATGAACCCTTTTACCCCACTCTATTTCCTATGGTAATTGTATACCCTGCATTTTAGGAACTTTTAATTTGTTTTCTGGTATATATATATATATATAATTGGGGTCTGCATGTTAATTGAAGGTGTCAATAATATTGACATTTACGAAATCTAGTAGGTGTCAAGAATATTTCAAATATTTTTTAAATATTTCAAAAGATTTAATTTAAACTATAATAATGTAATAACTATAATAGTGTATAATAAGGTATAATAGTAATATTAAGAATAATAATATGACCAGTATTAAATGTCGTAGCTGTTGAGAATCTTTCTTGCACATTTACAAAATCTCCTAGGGATCAAGAATCATTCTCTACATTTACAAATTAATATATTAAATCTTCAGAATATTTCAAATATACTGAAAATATTTGATTTAAACTATAATTTTATCATATTATAATATAATATTATTAAATAATTTAGATTAGATACTATAAATAATATGTGATACTTCATCATAAACTATATAAATAATATGAAGAATACAAATAATAAAGAAACATGAAAATAGGTTAAATTTTGATAATCAATTGAGTGCTACTTTTTTACTAGATAATATAGGAATTTAATTTTTATAAGTCAATTTCTTATTTTTACTTCATATTTTATAACCTATACCTATCATATACAGAATTTTTTTATTGTATAAACTACATTCTCAACACCTAAAATATTATGTAAATGTCAAGAATGATTCTCAACACTTATGAGATTTTGTAAATGTTGAGCATGATTCTTGCAATCTACAAGATTTTGTAAATGTCAAGATTCTTGACACTTATGGATGACCTAAAAAATACTGGCTAGTCACTTTTCTGCTATATGCCAGCATTATTATGTTTAAATAATCATAAAAACTAAGTAACATCCTGCATTCCATATATGTATAGAAGGATATTACTAGCATACCATCATGACTTTTTTAAATAAAAGGATAGGAAAAAGGCTAAAACAGGGATCATAGCACTGTAATAAAGTGAAGCCCACAACTTTTTATGGTAACATTATCTTAAACAAAGAACCTGCAGACACGGTGGCCATGCAAGCATTGTTATTCATTGGAGACATGGCGGTCCGTAACTTAGTAATATTTTATAATAAAATCAACAACAAAAAAAGTCAATACAAAGCTTAAAACCAATCTTATTTGTAAGCCTAATACAACACATTCAGTCAGTAACTTAGTAATATTTCATAATTTCAAATTGGAAAAAACAAAAAAAAGTTGATACAATATTTTTTTTGTTAATGTTGATTAAAATAAATATTTAAAAAATCTTGCCGTGTCTCTAAATTTGAATAGGTAAGGAATTGTGTAAACAGCCACCATCTCTCCAATGAATAACAATGCTTGCATGGCTGCTGTGTCTGCAGGTTCTGCCTATCTTAAACTCTGACTTTTGGGAATGTAAAGGTAAAGCAATGTAAAACCCATTTGGAAATGCCTAAATTCTTATGCATGTAATTACCAGAGAAAAATGAATTCTCTCAGCTATACAGTTTTGCTAATGGTACTTAGCTCTATTTTCATTATTTGGAATGTCTGAAGATACTATATTTAGGTGATATTTCCAATTTATAAAACATTTATATATTACTATTATATAAATATTAGTTGACTATTAATAAATGAAAACAATTCCATAGATAAACACAAAGAGGCCATAACAGCAGTTTAACAAATTTTAACTTATTAAAATAAAAAATAACTTACCACAAACACAAAGTAATGACATGTTAGACACTATAATAATCCAATATCCTTATATAAAAAGGATTGAATGAATCGAATGGAGTATACCACACATTCATTTGAAATCTACATTACGATAAAAAATTTGAACACAAATCACATTATAATTTTGTAATACAGCCATTTATAAATCAGCATTTTTAAATGTAGAATTCTTACCGCCGTAATTGACCTTAAAAACATTTTTATTCGAATTTATCAATTAAAACATTTTTTTTGAATATATAATCAATAACAAATATTATTCATGAACATTAAATTTGATAACCTAAGCAATTTTTTGATTTTTCATAATAAATATTATAGAAAAAAAACACACTGATCACAAGTAATAAGGGACTGTCCTTTAAATTACATCACTCTTAGGGGAGGGAGGGAGGGTTTCTGAAAATGTGACGTCACATTTTTGTAGATTTTTTGTATAATTTTATATACTTTTGTCATAATTTGTTCGTATGTTTCATTTAGTCTAATAATCTCCGTTACTTAATTTTTAATGTTTTACTCTCTTCCATCAATATATATCTAAAAATATTAATTAATTGTTTTGCCAGTGTGTAAAAGCATATGAGATTGAAGGTTTACCGGGGGGGGGCTCATGTCAAAAAGTGGGGGGGCTCTAGCCCCCCTGCCCCCCGGTGCCGCCGTCCCTGTACCCTGACAACTTGACTCCTTTTTCTCATAATTTGGTAGGACTTCATCTGTCACGCGAATATTTTTCATCCCACTTGGATTCTTTTATTGTAAAACGTTCGATACAGCTTTATAAAGCTAAAAAACTTAGAAAAAAAGGAATGTCTTTTGCTGGAGTATGATCTAATACTGTGATTGACTCGCACCCAAGGATTACAGAATTTGTTGGACCTAAATTGTATAATGATAAAGATATTGAAAAATCTGGAGTGGAGAATGTTGTTGAGAATGACAACCACAAAAATGAGGAATGGAAACTAAATCATGTAAGAGAATCTGAATATGTTTACAAATTGTTAAATATAGTAATGAGGACTGTTCTGAAATAAGACAAAGGTCCTCATTTTCTTTATTGGAGGAAAGTTTTTCCACCTCTCATTGCTGTACGTAAAACAAGACAAGAGTAGTTTTCGTTTTATCTTGAATTTGATATATCTACTACTTTTCTCAAATTTCCAGAAAGTGATTCCAAATAAAATAATAAACAAATTTTTAGTAAAAAAAGAGCTTTATGACATTTTATGTCCTAAATTACGAACAAAACTGTTGTATTGAGTGTTTATATGTGGTGGTCATAATGCAACCTTGCGTTTTTTTAAATCTCATAGAAAAAGTTGTAAACTATCGAAGGAGAAAGTTACAATTCCTGCAAGAAAGGTGTAACCTTCTCAATTCACCAACCTTCTCAATTCACCAACCTTCTCAATTCACCAACCATCTCAATTCACCAACCTTCTCAATTCACCAAACATCTCAATTCACCAACCTTCTCAATTCACCAACCAATTCACCAAACATCTCAATTCACCAACCTTCTCAATTCACCAACCTTCTCAATTCACCAACCTTCTCAATTCACCAAACATCTCAATTCACCAACCATCTCAATTCACCAACCTTCTCAATTCACCAACCTTCACAATTCACCAACCTTCTCAATTCACCAACCATCTCAATTCACCAACCTTCTCAATTCACCAACCATCTCAATTCACCAACCATCTCAATTCACCAACCTTCTCAATTCACCAACCTTCTCAATTCACAAAACATCTCAATTCACCAACCTTCTCAATTCACCAACCTTCTCAATTCATCAACCATCTCAATTCACCAAACATCTCAATTCAGCAACCATCTCAATTCACCAACCTTCTCAATTCACCAAACATCAAAAATTCACCAACCTTCTCAATTCACCAACCTTCTCAATTCACCAACCATCTCAATTCACCAACCTTCTCAATTCACCAACCATCTCAATTCACCAACCATCTCAATTCACCAACCATCTCAATTCACCAACTAATGAACTAATTCTGTATTTCGTAATTAATTTGACACCTAATCATTGTAAACAGTAGATTTATATTATTCTTGTCCAGTAATCTTTCATAATAAGGTATTTGTGTTATCATTTGAATAACAGAAACGAATACTACCAAATAAAGAAAGTAAGTACCTTTAACTAATTAAAATGCGGTAAACAATTAATGTGCGCACTAATCTATCTTTAACTTTAATCAGAAAGTTTGATACACTTTTTTTTAGAAATTTAAAGAATATGTTTAACATTTTAGGATTTTTGGTTAATGATTAAAGATATATACTCACATTATATCAATAATCTATTTAATATGAAACAATATAGAATGTGTCAACTTGTAAAAAATGTACGGATCATCTTGAGAGGGAAAACTATAATTTACTTTACTTTTCTATCGTGCCAATTTAAAGCACTTCTTTATTTAAAAATGCTAAGCATAGTATTATATTTATACTATACCCATATTTGAGTATCCTATTATTACTAAAATAATACCTATAAGTATATTATTATTGTGTATAATTTTATTAGAATTATTTTTATTACTAACTCAAATATTGTTATATAATAATAAAAAAAAATTATAAAAATACTGTGCAGACTAAATAATGTAATTTACTTAAATCTGTAAAATTACTTTATTTATGTAAATGAATTTGTTTGCGTTTTTTTTGATTGGCATAAGAAAAAAATAATTAGTTTTGCCTGTGTCAGAAGGGTTAAAAAAACATTAAAATTAAATTTTAAAGAAGTGCATATTTATGTTAAAACATGTTTAAAGGGTTATGATGATAACTCTGTCGACAGAAGTACTCAAAGTCGACTCATTACACACAATTTAAGAAGTGTTCAATGAGTAGGTGTTAAAATGATTACGAAATAATCTATCAGTAAATTAGTTAGAGATGTGACACTATTGGTGAAGTTAACTTCGCATTTTACCTAAAAAATAGTTAATTCTAATTCTAATTAACAATTTTTTCAACAATAACCAAATATGTTCTTTCAGAAATATTCTTGTCTGTCAATCGTACAAAATTATTTCAATTCTGGAAATAAATATTCCATTTTTATAATATCATGTTAAATTTATTAAATGATTAGATGTCTTCTAAATATCATTGAAATATAGAATTTATTAACAATAATAACAATTAATTATTAAATAAATTAATGCACTACTCACATAATTCATAAGTAATATAATTATTGATTAAAAATAAGAAGATTTAATATAAGAAGATTTTGTATTAGGGGGGGGGGCTTATACGTGGATCATACAGAAATCAACATTTTAGGAATCTCAAAGAAGGGGGGGGGGGGGGCTTATACGCCGAGAAATGCGGCATATTCTTCAAATGGATTCTAAATAAATAATAATACATACATAAATAAAAAATAATAGAGCTATTTCTTAGTAAAAAAAATTGTGTTAACATATTTCAGTTGGAATATAATCCAAGTCTGCTGTATCGAAATTTTCCGATAATATAATTTTTTTAAATAACCAAACATTGAAAAATAAAATTAAATTTTTTATATCCTGATATCTATTTCAATTCGTAATTCAACTTCAGTAATTTTTTAATCATTTTTCCCTTTTAAAAATAACAGGCGTAATCTATAATCTAATAGTCTTGGACATTACTATGTTGAGCTGCAGCCCCAAATCCAACAAATATTTTAGTAGAGGGCTAAATCACGTAATTTTTATTTTTCTAGCAGTTCTAGAAAAAAATTCCAAATTTTAATAATTTATAAAATGCATTTCCCAAAACTATTTTTATATTTAAAATTTCATAAATATTGCAAATTAAAGAAATTTCAACTAATTCGAATTTAGTTAAAGTATAATTTATTCAATGAATTTATAGATAAAACATTTATCAAATTTAAACAAAATTCGTCATTTTTTAAATCACATAAATCACACTGCTTCAAAACATTCAGTTTTCAAAAGTCTTTCATTTGTTTGAACTAAAGTGCACATGTATAGTTGGCAGGTCATTGGGGTTCCAACCGTTCGTCACCATCACCAGGCACGGCTGGAAGTAAGACTTCTTGTCGAGAATGCACTCGGCCTCGGCCACACGACTATCCACCCGAACCTGCAGAGTGAACTTAATTGGCAGTCGGACCAGCGAGTTGTAGTCTACCTCGTACATGGAGACCTCCACTTCGATACGTCGCTTGCCGGCCCCCTGGAACAAGATCTCCACAGCCCAGCCCCCCAAACACGCGGGAAGGAGAAGTGGACAGCTCCGTATCCAAGTGTCCTTGCCTCCTTGTTGGACCAGTTTCCGCCAGATCTCTTTGACCTCGGTCTCTGAGTGAAGAGGTGTCGCTGGAATGAATACTGAACGTCCCTGCGGGTCACATAAGGTCACCGGTCCGTCCCGTTTGTATCTAGCAAGAAGTTTTCCCTCCATCTCCAACATCTCTATCGAATAAAGGGAAAGAATCTATTGTAATATGGCTGAATAATTATAAAATAACTGCTTATACCGGGCTTTTTTTATTTCCAAAAATTTCAGAAATATATATTTTTTAAATTTTCATAAAAAGCTTTTTCTTTAAATCACTTGTTGATTTGGTTAAATGTTGATGTGGATTCATGTTTATTGCAACTATAACACATCATATAAGCTATTCACTGATCTTCATTTATAAAATAGGCAGTTTTGTAAATTTTAAGGACTGGTCATGGGGTTAGAACTGCTCATGATCGTCCATATGGATCTATGAAAGTCATTTTTTGCGCTAAAAGTAGTAAAACTTTATGCTAAGAAATGTCTTGAGAGCTTACTATTCTCAAATTTTTCAATACAAAAGCCTTCGAAAATTGCAGAGCCCCTCCCCCCCCGATATAGATAGTGTTAAACAAATTACCTGGAGTAGCGGGAGGAAACTGCTTTTCATCTGAAAGGAAGAAGTTCGAAAATCGTTAGTATCCTCTGATTGGCTCATTAGGGTTTTCAAATATTTGAATTATCACATCAAGAAAAGAAAATCGATATCCGAATTCAATGATAATCATTCAATAATACTTTTTATCTAATTTTGACTGTGCATCGATTTTGGCTGTAATGCAAATTATTTGGTTCAAAATTAAATGAATGCAATTATATAATTAACTAAAACACCTACAATTAAATTGGACACCCACGTTGCGCTTTGTCCGTTGATGAGATGTATCTATAAAAATGGAAATATACAGACTCATATTGTCTTCAATAAACTCAATTACCTTTTGACAAATAGAAAAATCGGTGGAAATTTGAGCGGCATATATTAAAGTCAAACTTATAGTGGGCTCATAAAACATAACATCTTATCTTGAGTGCCGTCAAGAACTCTTTAGCTTATTATTCAGAATATAATTTATCTGTATACTTTAATTAAACTACAGGTGAACAGTGATACAACCTTCGAATATCTTCCAAATAAATATTTTTGCTACTTAATGTTTTGGTTCAGGACTCTTACCTACAAAATAAAGGAATATTTAACAGCAGAATATTAAAATCCTAAATATGCAGGATACCTACTCTAAATATTGGACGCATAAAAGTCTCAAAATTATAATTTCACTAAGAAGGTCCATTTTAATAAATATTACTCATATTGCTAATATAGCTGTTGCTTCGATGAATATTGATTTGTTTCATAAAAGAAATACTGAAATATAATAATTAAACCGATTGTTGGCTAAATTTCTAGATTTTATACCTGTTTATTCTAATTTATAATTTTGTACTATACTTCTAAATATTAAGAATCAAAACTGCAAAAATTGTTCGATTTTGTTATTTTTTGTTTTTATCAATGCGAAGAACAAACCGATTAAATTACCTAACCTCAAAAAGTAGGAAAATTATTACACAGGAGACTACGGATATTATAATTTTTATTCTAAAAGTAAATTAAGTTTAATTAAATTTACCTTCTGCATAAAATAACTGCGGCCCAAATTTTTTGAAAAACTATTTTTTATTATATTTTTATGACAAATTTCTAATCCAGCATTCAAAATACTCTGTTCAACCTGAAATATTTGTTAGGTTTCCGCAGTGGTTATCCCCTCAATTGATTTAATAGAAGTCGTTAATGGAAATCACGAATCCCTTGAAATATAGAACCCATAAAACTATATGTGAGCCGGATGGGAAATAATTTATTGTTCCGACAAAAATATAAAGTACTAACTCCACAATACGCCGAAATTCTCTATATATTTAAAACATTTTTTGCATTTAAATAAAAGAATTTCAGTATTAATTAAGAACTCACCATTTGGGGAAGTTTTTGTTAAAAAGTCAATGCCAGTTCGCGTTTCCGACTCCTCATCATCTGCAATGATGATTTCATAATCCTCTTCTACGACATCTGCTTCTTTACCATTATTTTTAACATCGTCTATTTAATGTAATTATTGGAATAATAGAATAGAATAGAATAGAATAGAATAGAATAGAATAGAATAGAATAGAATAGAATAGAATAGAATAGAATA